>JAECUM010057439.1:0-10513 GCA_016617855.1 Megalonaias nervosa
ATATGTGTGTGTGTGTGTGTGTGTGTGTGTAGATAAAGAAGGAAGCGAGAGGCAGTTGTCGCTTTGGAACCTAGTGTCTCACTGTACGTCTTTTACGGATAAGGCTTTCACATTTCTGTCGATCGTAAGCATGCAGATGATAGCATTCACTGCCCATAACATGTTCTAACCAAATATTAAGCTAGTTGTTGTGAATACATCAAACAAGATTTTAATTTACAATTTGATTGTTCATCTTATTCTCAACATGATCATAGAAAATGTCGAGGTTGTCCAATCAGATTCAGATTCTATATTTGCAAATATATTTCTGGAGGAAAAGATGCAATTATTTATCTTCAGATTTATACAGCGACATTCAGCTAAGGCATATTCTTTATCACACAGAAGCCTTTGAGATTTTTCGAATTAAATTAAAGCACTGTATTAAGTTTGGGAACTTATTCCTTTGAATAAAATCATAGGAAAGAAACCCTAAGAAATTATACGGCAGTATAATTTTATTTGTTATCGTCGGAGCTGTTAAACATTTCCCAAAATTCACCACCCACGCACTTGCAAACAGTCAAGTTAAGATTATGTAAATTGCTTTGAATAAAGAATGTTCGAATAAAATGCATTGACAATAATGTCAAAATGTGCTACTATTGTATACATGTACAGTGTATAAACATTGTTAAGTAAGAATGCACATGCTTATGAATACGATCTCTCGTTTTCTTTATTACTTCCCCTTTTAATTTCCTTCATTAGAATTCCATTTATCATTTGTACTTTAAAGTATAAAACGGGAAACGACAGTTATGAAGATAAGACTATTATGGTGTTGTATTACTCATTTAATTCATCTTGTGTTTCAACAAATTGTATTTGAACACTACACAGTCAATTTTTGTCGCGACAAGCATAAGCTTGTATAGACTGGCAGACACACAGAACAATATATTGATACTGATTGGACCAATGTGAAAAAAGCGTCCAGGTCATCAAAGAGCGAATGGACAGATTGACAATTGGAGACGGATGACCGAAGGAACTGATGAACCGACAAACCTATGGATCGAAGGATGTGCACACACTAAGGCGAATCTATAAACAGATATGTCGACACATGAGCAAAGAGACGGTCAGATTGAGAGGAATGTAGTCATCCAAACGCACAAACACATGAACGGATTTTTGGACAGATAATGACATTGTCCAATGAATAAACCGAGGAAAGCATTGGTGGAATATCCAATAGTTATATGGTGTTCGTTGAGAGACGTAAGGAAATATTGAAAATGTCTATCATTTAACAAACACTCAGTTGCATGTTTCTGTAGTGGAGAAACTTTAGAACAGCAAGAAAAGGCATGTATAAGAAGAGAGTTTACGAATACTTTATATCAGAAATACGTTTACAGGGTAATATTTCACCTCTACCATATTATACTTGCCTCTGTTATTCTTACTAATATAGTGCCATTTACGTGAGATGGAAGTGATTGTAAAGTAAAGAGTTTTGGATCACTAAGCCAACCAATGTATCCTCAGTATTGATAAAACTTATTTCGCAATAATGTTAAGTCCTCACGGAAAATATGACAGAGGGGTGCAAATCACAAGGACATGGTGGCAACAGTGTAAATCTTAAACATTTAGCATTATTCGTCTGTCTAAAATGGTCTTGTTCCACATATCTGGAGGTCTTGGACACAGTGTACCCTGCCCTTGTAAAACATTTTTGCAACGTTGATTACCGCTATACGAAATGTTGTTAAAATGTCTCTTACCTTTTTGGCAAAACCACGAAAAAGTATTGCAACTATCAAAAAGTTGTTATACTATACTTGTCGGGTGTATTTAACAAGAAGCAGATATCTTAAAATAAATATATACTGTATGCAATGTTCATGTTACATTCGTATAATATATGCAAAAAGATAATCAGATAATATTGAAATGAATTGTATTTTTCTAATTACGTGTATGAATTGATTTCCGAGAGACTCGCCTAGCTATTTGATCACATATTGTAAATATTGCAAAGGCGTGAACACTGTTTGTTCAAAGTCTCATTCTATCGAAACAGTTCTTATTTATCCTGCAGTCCACTGTGCGTGTTCAAATTATCAAAATAACTTAAGCGTTACATTGATAAAGAACATTAAAATACAATTCAATGTTTCTTAGGAAAGCGTATGCATCTTCTTTGGTGAGTTCACATGGTAGGCTTATTTAGTTTCATATTATAATGCAAATCATTGCTTGAATATTTCGTGACATCCACGGCAGTCGGAACAAATGATTGACTATTATTTATGATGTGAAACGGTCTCATTGAATGCTTTCATCTAGTAAAGAGTTCGAAAGCCAAATATCGTGAGGTAGCATATTCTAGTATAGCGTACTACATATTGGAAAATGTTTGGGATTCTAATTTGCATTCTTTTTTTTTTTTTTCCTAAACTCCAACATTCGTTGAAGTCTGTTGTTGGTGAATGTGTCTTAAGAAATATTCTCATTTATAAAATGCAGCCAATTTTAGTCGGAATTTGTCACTATATTTATTTGTTTGCATACTTTTTTGCACAAGATTGTTAACGTCACTCCTTCTGAGCTACACAGAGGAAAACTGTGAAACTTTGAAACGACATTGATTCTCACGTCTAGCAGGTCCTAAATAAAATGGGTCTCCCGCAGCCATCAAATACAGCGCACATGAACTATCTTCTAAATTAATAATAGGTACTTCTCCTAAACGGATGGAACTATCCACATAGGCTGTTTACTGAACTAGTCCTTATGCTGGTCCTAAATGATAACGGTGCCGATCTGATATTCAAAGTGACTGACCCTGCATTTATCTTACGTTGTATGGATACTTCTTCTGAACTGATCTTTGCATTGATAATGGAGATTTCACTAAGGTTCATTTTTGATGTCGATATTGTCCTAGGTGAAAATGGTGACCATCAGACATCTAAAATGGCCAACATTACTGCCATCTGAAAAGTATTCGTTTTGACATTAAGTCTGAATGACTTGTCATATCTATAAGGGGCGTTCACTAAAAGACTTATTACCGATGTCTAGCTTTGTCCTGACTGAAAATTGTGCTGATCTGATGACTAATGGTGTCATCGGACTTGCCATATTGGCAACCTTATTGATAGCACTCCAGAATGGATATTTATATATGCATTGAGAGGTTTACGTATGTACCTTCTTTCATTTGTGAAAATCATTTGCGTATCGGAAATTTAAAAACAATTATGCTCAAAAATATTTCTTTTCAAATGACATTAACGAATCCCTCGTGTTAGTTTGGTTTTAATATTGATACATTTCTGTCTTGAAGATATATCACAACTGGAACATATGATATAGTTGCATACTTATGTGTCATTTCAGTTATGGCGTCAGACATAGATTTGGATTGTGTAACTGATAAGGTCGAAAGTTATGAAGAGCCGCCTGAATTATTCAAGAAATCTGAACTGACAGATATCACCCTCATTGTAGAAGGAAAACAGTTGCATTTTGCCAAATATTTGCTAATGGAGGGATCAAGTGTGTTTACCCAAATGATTAAGAACAGTGCAGACCCATCAAGGCTGAAAGTTGATGATCTCATATACAAAGACTTTATTGCGTTTCTTCAATGCCTACATCCCAAATGTTTCTTGGAGCTTACAGGTAGATCATACTCAGAGTTGAAGAAAATTGTATTTCTTTACAATAGCTATTAGCAATTTTTACCAAGTGTTAGGCAGGTGCCAGTGATTTATCATTATTGGTCCAAATGATAATAAATGAGAAATCTTTTCTTGCATGTTCAGTACAAACTTCATACTAGTCAACCATAATCTAGACATACCGGATATATGTCATCGTGTGATACAAAGCAAAAATATTTTAACATTTAAATTTGATGAAGTCACAAATTAAATTATATCGTTCTTTGTACCTCTTTATGAATGACTTCTGGTATTTGTGCAGGAAAATAAAGTGTTAATATTATTATGTATCAAACTGTTCACGAATCGGGCTTTAAATAATAAACTTACTCTTCAGCACGGTGCATCCACCTCTTCATTTTGGTAAATGAACCTCATCTTTATAACCTGATCATGAAAATAAGACGTATTTAAGAGAGCGGATATATTGGAATCATCCAATCTGATACAGTAACTTACATTGTCTACATAAGTAAAGTATTAGAACCTATCTGACCACAACACAAGTCTGATTCAGCAATGCAACACAGTTTGTTTATCATTGTTGTCAAAATAGTACGTGGGAATAACTTTATGAGGACGCGAACACAATCCAGTCAAATTTATTCAATAAAAAAATTCAACATCTGAACGTTAACCAAGGAACCATTTGTTTTTTGCTAGCTCACAATTACAATTTATTCATGCTGCAGGTATAACTTTGTTATTCATATACAATCAAGCGATACACAGCGTAGAAATTCTCGCATTTTCACATCCAAAGAAGACCTTTCTTTAGCTATGAAAATAACATGTCATATTAAGTTAAAAAATATGATAATTATTTGGGCAACAATTTTCTGCATTTGACTTAAGTATATCATATGAAATTAAATGTTAAATTGTATTTTGTTTCACTGTAAGAATGCTACTTTAACATGTATGATATTTTCATATATTTGACAAGATATGTTTAGCGAATACCCGCAAAATGTTAATGCCGTCCCGCTCCTGCTCAATTATATTTAACTACTCATTTTAAAAAAAATATAGAAACGAATAATGAATTGCAAAACTTGAAAAGGCCATACAAAACAGCAAATAAAAAATTCCTCACAGAAAACCGTAATTCTAAATGCACGATATTCGTGATTGTTAAAGTTGACATAGTATATTGTTACATTTTATTACATTTGGCAATATATGTTTAGTGAATATCCGCAAAACGTCGATTCCGTCCCGCTCCTGCTCTATTATGTTTAACTACTCATTTAAAAAATTATAGATTGAATAATGAATAGCAAAACTTCAAAAGGCCAAACAAAACAGCAAATCCAAAAACAATCCTCAAAGAAAGCCGTAATTCTAAATTCACGATATGCGCGATTGCTAAATTTTATATGGTATATTGTTTTATGCAAATATCCATACACCTTTTAAAACAAAAACATCTGCAATAATATCAGTATTAATGAAATGCCAAATCTATTGATACAATAACGCTTTCCATGGACCTCATTAATATGAGGGTAAAATTATTATGTTTGTTCCTGAATTTAATTGTTTGAAGTCAATCAGTGATGAATTATGGAGCAAACCGATTGAATTGCTCTTAAGTCCGCATGAAATTCCCTTGGAGCAACAAATCTTACGAAGCTGTTTCATTGTCATTTGCTGGGAGTTAAGGACACCTCATGTTATTTATCGTAAGAAATGAAAGCTATGACACCTTCTTGTTCTACTATCTACGCACCCTGTTATATTGAATGCAGCCGAACTAACTGCCTCAAGGGATCTACATGTATAGGGATGGGATAGGCCATTGTTAAAATGCTACTTTTACACACTGCATCTTCCTTAAATGATGCCTCGAAAATTTCATGGAGTATTCTCACGACTATTGCTAATTAAGACTATTGTCCAAAATATAGACTGACAAATGTCATAGATACAATAACGAAAATCATGCCAATGAAACTGAAAAAAAATGTTCCAGCTTTTCTAAGTAAAGATAGCACTACAGTTTACTGGTGATGACTTGTTCATCACAACTTATTCATGAGGATACTTTCAAATGTTTGAGATATGAAATATATATATCCATTAGAACGAATTTAAAAGTACAACAAAACCGAAAGAAACAACATAAAGATTTTAAACCAAAGTATCAGAAACGTTCCTGCAATAAGGTTTACCGCTCATTTGATTCAAATAGAACACATCAGTAAAGGAATGAAGATGTTTAGATCTAAACGGTTCATGTTTTTACAAGAAGCTGTATGTTTAAGTCATATACTTAAAATACTTAAATGTAAATGAGGAAGACACGATGAGGCAAATATTTCACTGCAATATATCTTTATGTTAGAAGCACCTAACATGGGCAATGTGGACGACGACCAATGTCTTTGAAGTTTTTTGTTGTGAAGCAGTTAAGAACAAATTCTAGAGCCTCTCAAACGTGCTTTATTTAGCTTGCTATGCAGGGAAAACGATAATGCTGGAGAGTACAACTCTTTTACCATATAATTCTGCTTCAATACAGCCAACAATAAAGCAAATTTGCAACAATGAAATCGGCCCTAAAAAGGTTTTAATATTCTTCCATCTCCTCGCACACAAAAATCATGGAAAGGAATACAATCATTATAGAGTATGCTTTCTACTACAGGAAATCTTTAAATATCAAATCAACGATTGCAGTCTATATTTCCATTTAAGACTATGACGATACTAGTATGATTTCTTCGGTTTGCATGTTTGCTGAGATGAATGAATTAAAATGCTATTATCACATCTACAAAAGTTTCCTTTTCTCTTTATGTTCGTAATGTTATATAATTTCGTGTATCTCATGCACGATGAGAGATATAATGAATTCTTTCTCCAAAAATTATAAATGGCTTCCATCTTATCTGGATGTCTGTCAAGGTTATTATAACTATCAATGCTACATGTTGAAAGGCTTTCTACATACATATCCAGGTGTACTATAAATAGATAATATTGCATGAATTAGCAACGTTATGTTTGATTTCCATAACGACCGATGACAGCATAATGGTCTAATTTATAAACCTTAATGGGACCTTTCTTGCAATTGCGTGTATTGTATCCAGATAACAGTCTTTGCTGTGAAACATCCACCTAGTGTGGTACTACTTTCTTGTTAATATGTGGTACGTAGAATGTCTAATATATCACAAACGACATAATCCATTTGATTTATATTCATCATTTTCAAATATAGTATTATGTTTTATCACATTATAGTTTCTGACGGGTCTCCGCCTCGAGTTTGATGAACTATAAATCTGATAATTAATTATAACTAAATGATGGGACCAAACTTGCAGTAGTTTTCTACCATAATTCCTTATCTTTAAGTGGCAAGACGTGAGTAACTTCTAATGGTATTTACTGAGGTAGTAATCTCCTGGTGGTTCTTGGTAATGAAGGTATGGTATGTTCAAATATGTTAATTTTTTTACTTGATAAAATTATTATGACATCATCGTTCCTGGTGACAACACATTGAACCAATTATTGCGTATTATCATAATCGAGATATTCCCGAATAGATTCTCTCGCCATTTCCAAATTAATTGTATGTTAGAACACTGCATACATTAATGAAATTTTGCTATTCTTTCACCTTTTTTCTGTGGCTATCGTTGAATGATATTTATACTATATCATGAGATTACCCCTTTTATAGTGTTTTAATTTTTGTTGATTGGTTTTGTTCTAAATAATTGTCTTTCACTTGGAATTATATGACATTTAATAATCGTTTCTAAATTTGCATGTGTTCCGATTGGTAAAATCAG
The DNA here is from genome assembly GCA_016617855.1 of Megalonaias nervosa. Lineage (NCBI taxonomy): Eukaryota > Metazoa > Mollusca > Bivalvia > Unionida > Unionidae > Megalonaias > Megalonaias nervosa. The sequence continues at coordinate 7,532 of JAECUM010057439.1, forward strand.
GCAGATAAAAATTATAGTCGGTCATCCGTATTGAAGCACATCATATACATGCTTCAGCTTACGGTAAACGGAAAGCTAAAATGGTCTTCGTCGCATGGTAATTGTGTGGGCCTCTAAAATTGTATTGCTACATCAGTAAGCATCTTCGTAGCTTAATAAGGGTAGCGATAACTGAGGCAGTGTTATTTTAGGACATCATTTATGTTTGCTCTCATGGTTCCTTTTTGGATCTTTTTATCTAATATAAATTAAGGTAGAAGACTACGCAAACATTATATACCTTGCATTTGGTCATATTGACTGTTCAAGCAAAACAAATATGTGTGTATGTGTGTTTGTCTACTTACCGGCTCCGTCACTTTGGGCGTCACGTTCCTGGATGTTATAAAAGATAGGTCCTAAATAAAGTAATTCTTCTGGTGGAAAGGATTTTACAAGATTTACTATCTTTCCTGAATTTTATGATGATATTTTGCATAGAGACTTTTTGCACATGATATTATCTTTTATTAAAAAAAAGTAAATTCATAGGTCATCTTGCTTGAGATAAGCTTAACGTAACAGGTTCTTTTTGACATTAAATGTAGTTGCATGTATACGGAATGTGCCCGTGGTATTTATATAGAGATCTCGGTATTTCATTCCAGACCGATAAACACAGCCACTGTTTTATTGAATCATCATTTAGAAACGGCAGAATATTAGTTATTAAATTTACTAGTGGATTGTGTTGGGAAATATCCGATTAGAAAATTCGTAATTGGTTTCTTTCCGAGACATCGTCATAATTTTCTTATAAAGGTATTTACTTTTTGCCATTGGATGTGTTAGGGAAATGAATATATTTGATTGACAAAGGAACCTCTTTTGCTAAGGTTTAGGTAAGCATTATGTTTTGCTTCATTGTGAGAAAAGCAATGATGTTTATTAAGGTCATCTTGATATTCTTATTCCTTCTCATTTTGGTATCAAATTTAATATTTTGTTAATTAATAATTCAATTTTCTTTAAAAATAAAGTTGTGAAATAGTGGTTTTGGTGATGTAGAGCTGTTCATCAATGATGCGAGAACCTTTGCATTAAAGGATTTCTCAGTGTTGGATTTAAAATGCATGCAGAACCTTACAAGGATCTTATATTTAAATAATATACAATTAAACATTTAAGTCAAAATTGATATATATATATATATATATACATTCAAACTCGTTACTTACAATAGATAACATGGATCTATTCAGTCTTGGGTTTTCAAGTAGAGTGTAATTTGACTGTTGATACATTCAATATTTTGTTAATGTTTGTGAATCTTGCAATAAATAATCTTATGCGCACGATGTTTGCCATGTTTCTTAAATTTTGTTTACGTTTTTATTACGAGACTATCTATTTTCCAAAATGACAGTGAGATATCATTTTCTCGATTGGGGGTTTACGATGACTAAGGCCTGAGTGGTTTAGGGCGGTGGATCATGAGAGTAGGACGATAGGTGCTTTTAATCTTGTTATGTGTTCTGTTGCAGCTTGGAACAAATTATAACTAACTTGTTTGATTATATTTTCCTTATATTACATTGAGATTACCCTAACAAAATGTATGTTTGTTTATAGATACAATCCTGGAGCCAGTTGCATCCATTGCACGCAGGTTTGAATATGAAAGAATTCTTGGGATATGCGAGCAGTATATTATACGAAAGTTCAAGAAGACGAGGACCACTGAGAACAGAATGTACTCAAAGTTTTTCTTTCATCTTAAAGTTGCAGACAAATGTGGACTAAAAAGGGCAATACAGATTGGAATATCATGCGAACAAGTTGCTCTAGCCTTTTTTAGCAATCAAGGGTCCGGCTGGTATAAGATAATTGGATACGAAAATAACACCGACTTCGGCGAAATATCTTTGGAGACTAAGTTTAAAATTGTTTGTAGAAGATTGAAAAAAGCAGAGAACAAAATACCTTCAGATAATCGTTATTAGTATTATACTGCTTCGATTGTTTATTTTTCCAAAACTAACTCACCAAAGCAAGATATTTGATGCAGAATACGTTTCGTTGAGGCAATTGTAATTAAGAGAACATTATTTGTGACTAATATTCTATAGCTTGAGATTGATGCATTTAAACTGCAATGCCATATATAGCCATGGAACAATGTGTTTGAATTAAGTGCCAGAGTTTGCCCTCTCTGTATGCATACTTAAAGACCAGTGTTATTTACCGCTTATGTGCATTTGCATAACAAGAAAACATAGCTCAACTGAGTTTTTTTACCCACTGTAAGGAGAAGAACATTAAACTTAAACAATGGTAAATAGGCAGATACAGGCAATAGATTCATGCGTACAAATCAAGTAGCTAGATGTTTGAAAATTGTTTCAGAGAGAATTTAGTTGCTAAAGTTTTACCAATATCGGGGTATTCTTAGGTTAGGAATGTCCAAGTTGACTGCATACCTAAGGAAGATTTAGCAAAAATACCAGATAGGTTAAGTATGTTGGAAATTTTTTGCTTCAAATTTTGAAACAAAATTTTCCATTCTCTCCAGAATTCTGATGTACATAAAGAATTGAGAATTTTGCTAACTCCAGGTGTGCAGAACACGATTTCTTAATTAGTGAAGTACAAATATAAAAGTTGTTTCATAAGTCTATTACTTTCGATCATGTTAGTGAGAACACTTAAATGCCAGGCTAGTGGATAGAAGTTGACGCTTGCTACGATACAAATGTGACAATGTTATTCGTCAATTTTTTCGGAGTAATTTTCACACTTGTTTAGTGAGAGGGCTTATATTTTTCAATTTTAGGATTAATGTTTGGATTATATTCACAAACCGTAAGTCCTATTTTAAAATTTTACATTGTTTTCTAGGGAAATAAATTATTTTGTTAAAATTTACAAAGCTTGTTGGCTTCACTCTTTTCTTTTGCTACTTTTGTACGAGCCGACACGTAACAATATATAAATAAATAAATA
>JAECUM010057441.1:0-17462 GCA_016617855.1 Megalonaias nervosa
AGAGAGAGAGAGAGAGAGAGAGACGTACACAACATGTGTCTGTCATTCTTAAGTGCGAAGTAATATAACACATTTAAGGGGAAATTTTTTTCAATCTTTAATCCTAGATTGAAAACGAATGTCATGGTTGCACAGATTTTAAGATACAGTTCTTACTATTGGATATTCTTATGATCATTGAAAACAAATGCTTTTTCGTTAATTCTTCAAAAGCAAATACATTACAAATTTACAAATATGACTGAGAAACTGTTCCATTTTAAAAGGATTAATGCCAAACAAAGACTATTTATGTAACTAGTAAATAAGGTTCTTTTTAAAAATTCACTAACTTTTGTCCATAGAGAATGAGCCGCAATAAGTTCTGAGTAATCTAATTTTGATATTCAAAGAACAGTTATAAATTTAAGTAAAAGTATGATTTTTCGAGAACAACAAAATCTGTAATGTCGTGTCGTCCCATCCTATTTGCATTATGTGAGTGATTGGAGTTTAAAATAAGACAAAAATACGTTTTACTGTTGGCATATGCAAAAGAATGGCCATTAATAAGTACAGATGGAGGAGAGGGTAAATTGAACGGTTTCAGCTAAAAAATTACGCATATCGATATTTGTGTAAAATATATATATATCGGTATGCGTAATTATTTTTAGCTGAAACCGTTCAATTTGCCCTCTCCTCCTTCTGTATATATATATATATATATATATATATATATATATATATATATATATATATATATATATATATATATATATATATATATATATATATATATATATATATGTCTGTCTGTCTCTGTGTGTGTGTGTGTGTGTGTGTGTGTGTGTGTGTGTGTGTGTGTGTGTGTGTGTCAGACTGTGACGTCACATCGTTGTAGTCCGAAATATTCAAATATTTTAGAAATACTTTTGGTCAGAGCAATAGGTCTATAATTAATTTTGTCTGCTAGGTTACCAATGTTAGTTTTCAGTAGCAGGATGTAATCAATATATCTTTCATATTATTTGCAGATTTATCAGTTCCTTTCCGTTTGAGAATTCTCTTGTCTTTTTGTATCACTGAAAATAGGAAGTGTTTTGCTGCTTCATTATCATTGTATCAGTATATGTCTACACAATATTTTACAATATCATATGACAAAAAGAGTTAGTTTTCGCACAGAACAAACAATTTAGTCGCCATTACTGATGAACATTCAAGGAACCGCTCGTGTTCGTGTTGTTGGGCTCCTCGCCGCCCAAAGAAATCTTCTTAGCTACAATTCTTGCATAGGAATAAATCCTCCTGACATAAATGACTCACAGTGATTTAACAGTCTTTGCGTTGCACGTTTAACTTAATATTTCTAGGGATATGTTAAAATGAAACGAAAAATGTCTGATAGCGACGCATTTCTAATACTCCAACTATCTATCTATCTATGTAGCGGGGGATGTCATTGCTCGTGTTGATCAATGAAGTTAGAGTTATAGAACTTTCAAGATCATCTTGTCTTTGGTTTTCTACTAGCAATGTAAATAGCAACGACCTAAGTATGGCTCCAAGCATTACAGTCATAACTCGGAGGAGCTTGATTAACTGTAGAGTTACCCGGAATAAAAACAGGACTGGAGGGGTGTAAGAATGTTATTTTCATGAAACTAATTAAATATGTGTTTAAAAAGCAGTATTTCATAAACTTTACCACTAGTATTGAGAAGCGATATTGGTCTGTAATTAGATACGATGGAATTGTCGCCTTTATTCACAATTGGACGAATATTTGCTTCTCTCTTAAAGTAGGGGAAATGTTGCTTCTCTAAGAGATCGGTTTAAAAGTATGAAAAAATAGATGTGAGAATTCATTAATCAGCTCGTTCAGAATACGGTTATAGATACCATCGGGACAAGAAGCCTTAGCAAGAGGAATCCTTTTGAGAACGTTTTATATCTCGTCCGGTTCTAGTTAAGCTTACAACCGTATATAAAGGTATATCTAGAAGGTTAACATTTGTTTCACCAAGTACGGTTTGCTCTATAAAAATCGATAAATAATTCAGCTTTGTCAGCTTCACCAGAGATTATCTTATTGAACCATTAGAACGTGTACGCTGAGGGCTGAAGAACACCTTAACGGTTGACCACCGATCTTTGAATAACGTAGAGCATGATTTCAGCTTTTGTGCTAATTTTTGGGCATGTAGCTGTTTGTCTCCTCGAATCAAAGAGATCGTTTGTTCCGATGGGAACGAAATTTAGTCTAATGAGATGATATGTTAGATTGCTTAAATTTTTGATAGGCTCTCTAACGTTTGAGTATTGGCCTTTTGTTGTGATGATCCATGAAGGTTCTGATGGTTTAACTTTAACAGTTCTGTTTGGATTATGTTGGCAACGATGTGGGCTTCAATATTTCATGGATTTTTGGCATCACCTTTTCTTAGCAGCGATGAGCATTACCTGTATATTTTTTTCTGCCATGTTTTTCAAACTGTTTCTGAATACTGTTTAGGTATCTGATTGTTGAGACTACCAAAGTATTATTATTATTATTATTATTATTATTATTATTGTTGTTGTTGAAGGTGACAAATGCGAAGAAGAAATCGATGAATGTGTACGTTTACCCTGTGCCAATGGTGCAACATGCATTGATCGAGTGGGGCACTTCGAGTGTCACTGCCTAAATGGTTGGTTTGGAAGACTGTGTCAAAACTACATCGCCTGTTACAGTGATCCATGTCAAAACGGAGGAACCTGTCTCAACGAAGGGGAATCGTATTTATGTATTTGTCCTGAAGGGTGGACTGGTACACATGCGCACCTACGCACGCACACACATGCACGAACTCATACATACACTAACTCAAGCGCGTATACAAATTCCACTCCACTATATATCAAATCACAAAAGACACACCAACAGATCATATATGTATTCATATTCACACAATTACCCATTCTTCACGCGCATGTATACTTACTCATTGGGTGGAAGTCTTAAAGACAAGCAGAAAGACAGACAGACAGACCAATTGGCAGTTCAGGGTTCTATGTAGAGTATCATGTATTCGGTAAAATAGATGGATTAAAGATTATAGTAAAACTAGGATACCTACGTCAATGATCCTGTGAAAAAAAATGAGCACTCTGCTACAAACGTGGAATATATTGGTAACCGTCTATATTGTGATGGACACATTCAAACGCAAACTTTCTTTCCATAAGAATGTAAACCGGGAGTATTAAACTAACAAAATGAAAAAGAGAAATGATTACTTTGAAGTCTGTGTTAATACTGCAATCATCACTTAGTAGTCTCAGTCGCAGTGAGAAACAAATGGATGGGAATAACAGTTAGATCAGTGCACTATCGGATGAACCAATATGTACAAGAGCGGGCGCACACACATAGGCAGAAAACGGTAGGCGTAGCATGATAAATTGCTTTTGGGCAAGGTTATTATTTAATTGTATGGAAATATAGAGAGAAATAATTATTCTTTCCTTAAATATTTGCATCAGGTGTTGTCATCTACATTTTTTTCCTTTGAAGGTTCACAGTGCAGGGAAGACGTACTAGAATGCTCGAGCAACCCATGCCAATTTAACGGAACATGTGTAGAAGGATTTAAGAGTCATCAGTGTGTATGTCCAGACGGCCTAGATGGTTCATACTGCGAAACCAATGTAGACGACTGCGCCAATACCACATGTCTTCATAACTCTACGTGTGTGGACCTAATCAATGACTTTGAGTGCATCTGCGTCAACGGAACGACGGGCAAAAACTGTGAAACAGTCATAGATCAGTGTGAGCATAATCCGTGCAAAAATAAGGGCAAATGTACATCTCTAACTGGATATTTCGTCTGCTCATGTTCACAAAGTTACGAAGGTTATCTCTGCGAAAGGGACATCAATGAGTGCTTGAATTATCCATGCATGAACAACGGTTCCTGCACCAACACTGAAGGTTCATATCTCTGCAGTTGTCTTGCTGGTTATACTGGAAGCGATTGCGAGATAGAAATAGATGAATGTGTTCCATATACCTGCTTGCATGGTGCTACCTGTGTTGATAGAATTGCCGCCTTTGAGTGTGTTTGCCCACCTAATTTTACTGGCAAGCGCTGTGAGACAATCTTAAATGAATGCGACCCTAATCCATGCAAGATCAATACCACATGTTTTGGTGAGATCAGTGAGTTTGAATTACTTTTTAACCATCCCTACATATTAACGAAAGAAATGATAACTTTTGAGATCAATAAAAATATTTCAAATGCCAAAATTGTACATGAAAACAAGACTAGTATATTCTCAGTTTAATTATACCAGTTTGCAAATCTATAGTGCAATTTATGCATGATTTTCACTTTCCCGAATTTCCCATATATGCATAAATAAAGGTTGAAACTTTTCTTTTCAAAAATACTTATTGTGCTAATATTCCTGTCTGTGAAGTTCTATTTCACTCGTCTGCATGTTGTCATTTGTTTCATCTATATCAAAGTTGTCCAGAACATAAAGATGTTGAAAATAATAGCTTTGTAATGGTTGGGATAGTACAGTATGCGACGAAGTTGTTCATAAATATCTCTCTTGCCCTTTTCAGAATACCGCTGTTTCCTACAATTCTTGTTAAAGTAGACCCATAAATTATGTGTTTCCGTATTTAGTGGAAATGCACCTTCCACCTTTGTGCGAATAATGACACTATATATTATAGTTCCTCTCGATATGAATAAAGTTATATTCATTTAAGTTTTATTTAAACGAATAGTTAAATCGTATGTTTCCAAACTTGTATGTGTCAGAAATAAAGATGTATTTACTAACGGAACTGGTGCGATTCAAGCTCTGTTTGGTAAGTGTAGACTAACGGAACTGGTGCTCTATTTGGTATGTTTAGACTAAATATTTTGATTGCCCAATTCTATTGTAGTTTCCAATCCTACATTTTTTAGCAGATTTATTGAGGTTCATTGAAACATATGTGCTATCCGCACTTGTCAAAAGTCCTTACAATAACACATTTAATCTTTTGTGCATTTTTTTTATCAAATTTTACATCTAATTTCGTCTAGGAGTCGCTGTAGGAAAATTACTGTTTGAGTTATCCCTTTTGTCCTGTGTTTATTTAAGTGTTGCAGAGATTTATTGAATGTACCATTAAGGTAATTTCATGACTGGGGGTTCTGATTTAGATTTCAACAAGATTACATCTCATTCTATTAACAATGACATAGCATTAAATTTTCAATTAAATCTTAACGAAGATCCCGTTTATTAATAATAATCTATGCAAGTATATTTCTTACTTAGATAGAAATTCATCCCTGTTTAATTCCTATGGAATACGTTCAAACATGATAATCGACACTATCTTGCTGGTACGGGTTTAACGTAGATACCGTAATGTTTTGTTTTTTTTTTCAGATGAAAGCCACCTGTTCAACTTTATAATACCCAGGAAAGTGGATGAGACTTTTAGTGGTAGACTTCAGAACATTCTCACCGATATCCTTGTGGATCATGGTCTTGCTGATCCAAAGGAAATCAAGATGAGAACAACCATGGAGAATATCAAAGGAAAACATGGGTAACAAGAGAATAATTGCTGGGTTGTCAATTTTATAATTAAGCAATTTAACTTCTGAATTTGTTTCTTTGGTTACTATACATGCCATGAGCTTGTATTGTGAAAGTATATCTTCAGAAGTTCAGTGCGAGCCCTTCATTTATCTGTTAGGGGTACCTGTATATGTAAATATTATTATTTTGGTATCGTATGTAATTCAAAAAATAAAGTTGCATTTTAATGCTAGCATTTCTTAAAAAGAGAAAGATACAAAAATCCTATTTTCGATTTGAATGGTAAACAGAGAACAAGTCCAACGCTATTGATAAGAGATCTTCATCGTTGCACATGTTTCCATAAACTATATTAAAAGATGCCGACTAAACTCCAAGTATGTATGCTTTCCAGTAGATGTAATGTTTAGGAAACAGACAATAAGGTGGACAATTAAGTTTCATGCTCCAACTTATTCGCGATATTTGACCCTTCGACATAACATGGTAAGTTACAAGCATTGAATCTGATGCATTTAAAAGTTTCATCGCAATATATTGTACACGAAACTTTGTCAACTTAATATTTTTTAAAAATCCATTCTAAAATATTACACAGTCTAAAAGTTTTCGTTTATTCTTCAGCGACATTGAAACAAATGTAACAGTTGTAGTGTGTGTACGTGACACCGAATTGTCATATGAGGAGCTAGAAAACATGTTAACACCAGAAAGACTTGATGTACTAAATAAACTTTTCCATGATAACCTAAAGAAAAAGGAAGTTCGATCTGACCAACTTTCAGCAGAATCAACGGAGAAGGTTAGTAATTTCATTTTGATATAAGTTTCCGATTATTAATAATTAGAAAGGACAGGTGGGTGGAATTTTCTCAGTGCCAGAATCTGTTATTTCCTCTCTTACGACTCTATGGTCTTAAAGTAAGTTACAGAAAAGCGAAACCAACATGTTTTGTAAAATTCAACAAATAATTTATTTTCCTTCAACACAAGGTGAAAATTCAAAAGACACTTGCAGTATTGTGAATTAAATCCCAAATAATCCCAAATGTTCTAACCCGAGTCCAAAAGTATAGAATGTTCTGAATCAATTCGAATAATCTTGAATGTAGTATTGTACTAATAGTCTTAAATGTGCTGACTTACCAAATGTATTGAATGTGGTGATGTACCGATAGTTTTGATGTATCACAATGATGTAATCCAGAATATCTTCGAACGAATTGGCAATAATGCCCAAATAGTGTTTCAGTCGAAAAAGTCAATGAGCACTTTGTAATTCCAATGAATTATTTAAATAAACGATTCCTCTCAAACTACAGCTGAACAAAGCGAAAGCTGATCATAGGTTCCTAAAGACCTATATGAAACGGGAATGAAGACTTCGTTTTCATAATCCTACACATACTAATTTCTCTTAACTTCAGACACAATAGAAGTTCCTTGGGAACATCCCAGTTCTTGCACTCAAACTTTAGTTACAAATTAGGTAGGCCAAAATTCTACCTTCAGTCACGGACAAAAGTCAAGCACAAAATATAAATTAAATATACATAAAACTTCCTCTTAATAGATATAGAATTATTGTTAGCTGATATATTGGGTGTATATACAGACTTGTCAGAACAAATCAGAGCAAGGATGAGTGTACTTTCAAGAAAAAGGGATGATTGTGATAATGAGCATAAATAATGAGCATGTCCTGCTGAGACAACCAGTCTGGAAATCTGCACTGCATTAGCGCACCCTAGCGACAAATAATGATGATAGAATGAATGCCATTGTCTTTAAATGCAGAAGAATGTATTAAGAACGAAAATTTCATCACTTTATATCTGCATTTCGATTAATGGAAGTTACAATAAAAGGTAAGATAGTAAGTTCCTTTACATCACAAACATGTAATTCAGTGTGCTTGTATTTAAATGATATATTCCTCTTTTCTTCAGGAACACTGGATCACATCCTATTGGTACGTGGCTGTAATTCTAGCAGTAGTCCTTGTTGTCATCGTGTTCATCCCGATAGCTGTATGCAGACAAAGAAGGAGGTAAGCTATGATTTTGAGTACGTTTCTTGAGATTACTTTATCTTGCAATAAAGTTCAAACTACGCCCTCTCTATTCTTCAGCATCTTTAAGTCAAACTATGTATTCCCCACGACTGCAGCTTAATGTTCCAACCACACACTCTGCAATGGCAGCTTCTTAATATGCAAACAACACCCTCTCTCTACAATTGCATTTTTTAAAAATAAAATAAAAGTTCAAAGTACACGCTCTATACGCATGCAGCATCTGAAATGTCGAGTATGCCCTCTTTTTGAATCTCTTAAAGTTCAAACCGCGCACTCTCTACACTTGCATCTTCTTAAAAGTATGTATGTATGTATGTATGTATGTATGTATGTATGTATGTATGTATGTATGTATGTATGTATGTAGCGATTTACAGCATGGTTATCGAAATAATCTCGACACTTCCAGCTTCTTGCATTGTAGTTCAAACTCTGCACTCTCCAAACCAAAAACGTTTCTGTTTGATTTGACTCTAGAATTTCTCATAACATGCTAGGAATGCTTTCTGTAGGGTGCAAAATGTAAAGCAAATTGATCTTTCAATGTCTCTAGTGTATGCCAATGCATTGTTCTTCTTTGAACAGGTCAGATAATAATAAGATAAAGACATGCACATAAATCTGTGTGTGCTACCTAGCAGGATGTATTATACAAGTTTAGCAAAAGAACGGGTTTTCGTTCCATGAAATGGACCTTTTCCTATCTCGCCCAGAATCGTAAAATGTATCGCGAAATGGACCTTTTCCTATATTGCTCAGAATCGTTGCAAAATATATCTGTGATTTGGTTCAGGTCAATGTCCTGTCGCTCGGAAAGCATCTGAGTAACATTAGACGTCAGTTAGGGTACACATCCGCACTCGATTCTTGAAAAGTTAATTAAGTCGAAACAGTGTAGTAAAATAAGATCTGAAATAAGATGTGATCGTTGTTTTGGTTTTTTTAAAACAACGACAACAACAGCAAAAAAACCCAAATCCTTAATATATCATTTTACAAGTTTGTTGGGGGGTGTGGTGTGTGTTTTTTTTTTTGGGGGGGGGGCTTTTGGGGGGTTGGTTGGGGGGGTCTTTCTTATTTTATACCCGAGCGTCTTCGAGTCATCTTGACTTGCTATTAAACAATTTGCAACACTTATTTACACTGCCGTATTTTCAAATGACCCAGATCATATTTCCTAGCACGACTGTCTGAAATTTTTCTGGTAGCGTGTCGTGTTATAATTCTGAAGTGGAGTCTTCTGAGAGCCAGAATTATTCAATACAATCAGTAATACTGGCCTTTGTACTTTTCGTGAATTATGGTCGAGATTCAACAGTATTTCCCTCTATTATTTGTAGCCTTGATGGCTCGCTCAGGCTGTCAAGCCTTGTGGTTACTCGAGTCCCGTCTGTGTGCATAAACCTGTTACACGTGGCACGAAAATAGGGCGATACATTTCCAAGCAATCCTGCTTACAGTATCAACTTATAAAACATTTGTTTTCACCGGATGGACAATTTTTTTGGTGTGTTTCTGGAAGTGCGATGGCCCATTTCATACCTGCTTAAAATGAAATCATTTTGAAAGAGTACTTGCATTCCACTTTCAAGCACAAACAAGACGTAAGAATCTTTAAGCTGAGGCTTTCCCAGTCTTTGTCCCAATTAGAACCCCGTTCTACTGTTTGTTTTTAAAACAAAATCCGCAGCTACATTGCTAAGAGGTGGTTTGAATATTTTTTATTAAATTTTTTGAGACACATTAATATAATGCCAAACAATGCTGACCAGGTCACTTTTAAAAAATCTCTTGATCTCTTAAATGTACTTTCAATTTACGCGCCAAGATAAGTAGAAAATGTGTGTGTGTGTGTGTGTGTGTGTGTGTGTGTGTGTGTGTGTGTGTGTGTGTGTGTTGGTGGCAGAAACGCTGTGGTTGAAGAAAAACAAAACAGGTCATGGAAAACGAGAGGAAATGAGCCTAAACGAACGAAGATACACTGAAATTTTTATAAACTGAACCAAATTTAAATGAAAGGCAAATGCAATAAAGTTTCTTACATAGCAGATGCGGCGGGGATGGGGGACGATGAGGGACTGGAATAACAAATATATTGTATGTAGAAACGATCGCCTACCAAGCGCTACTGGTCGATCACGGTTGTATGCCTGCATGCGTCTAAGTCTGTCCAGATACGATTTTGAACAAATTCTTCGAGGATAACTTTTTTATTCGTAGAAAAATGTTCCTAAGTACAAAACAATGTAACATGCAATTTTTCTATCAGATTATCAACAAATTCCTCACTAGCACATTTTTAAAAGATAGCAATTGAAAAGAAGAAACAACAAAAAACAAAACAAAAACATCTTTGGTACAGGTCTTTGAGAGTCAGTGCTAAGGACCCACTGCTTTATCACCTCAAACATAATTTTGTAGCTGTAAACATGACATATGTTTTTGAACATATAAAAGGTAATATTTCACGAGTGAAATGTGAAACACTGTATCGTCACTAGTGATAGTACAATTGTTTCCACTTCACGAGTGGAATATTTTCTTCTATCTACTCAGAAAAGTTGAATTCTTTGTATATATATATATATATATATATATATATATATATATATATATATATATATATATATAAAGACAAAAAACGTCGATTTTGATAAAAAGATGTTCCGAAATTTATAATAATGTTAGGTCAACGAACTTTTACAAATGTAGCTCATACAAACAATGCTTCAGATTGTGTATTTTGTCAAACTAATGACTGTTTTCAAAAACGAACTGAAGAGATTTTGATTTTTATTAACGTATTTATTGCGCGGATTGATAGTATGAATACTGTTGGGGTGACACTGTAGAAACATCGCACAATAGTCACATCCGTCAGATTTCAGAGCGTAAACAAAAGATTTTAATGATTGTGAGTTGACTTGTATATTTTTTTAAATTTTATTTTGTTCATTTCTGCATTCAATTGTGATTTTTCTAGCCTGTAGGATTGACGTGGAAAACTAATTTTAAAAAGTTAATACTTGAAGTGTACATTCTGTTGTTTGCGGTTCATTTTTAGACTTTTTTAATGCCGCCTCCCTATTGATGTAACAAATGGATACTAGAGGGTCTACAGTCTTGACACATTTTAAGATCTGTTCACAGAGAGAGAGAGAGAGAGAGAGAGAGAGAGAGAGAGAGAGAGAGAGAGAGGTCTAAATATGGAAGTACAGATTTGAATAACATACTTAAGGCAGATGGTAACTATAGTTATCAGTTAGTATTATTTGATTACATATTTAATAATGGTAATTATAAATAATAAAAACGAATAAACAAGGCCTTTTACTTACAAAAAATATATATTTCCCCATTTGCAGTAACATGGAGTGTAAAACCTGAATGGCAGTGTTCTAATAAAGAATCACGCGCTAATTTTTCCCTGTTTACAAAATGCATTGAAGTTTTCGGTGATTTGGGATCTGCATATTGCTCAGTTGCGGAGAACCTGACCCTGGTAAACGGTGGACATGTTTGGGTAAAAGTCATTCAGCTGTCGTCAAGGATTTCATTACCGCCATTATGGTGGCCCTGTCATGTGTGATCCTTAAACTTGATGCTGACGCCAACTGTTCAGCAGAAGGGCATTTCGTTTTTTCATCAGCGCGGTTCCCCCTACTATGTGGGCCAACAAGTAGGTCTCCGCTTTTTTTTTTTTTCTGACAGCGGAGATCAACGTTGTCGGTCCGTATTCCATACTGAAGTTTTACGCTGTGTTAACCTCCCCATCAGTTCTGACTTATCGGACGCTCGCTAGTAATTAATAAATTTATTTCGACTGACCTTGGTATGCGGATGGTAACTAAAAACCCTCTTCTTTCGACCCATGGCATTAAATCTTTCAGATCAACCACTTTTTAGTAATAATCCCTGTCAGAACAGAACACCTATGTATGCATCTATTATCGACCTTATTTTTAAATTGCTGACGCATGCGTGGAAAGCAGCATCACCCCAAGGCAAGAATAACCGCTGGAAACCTTCTAGCGAGGAGTATATCACTAGGAACTGAGTAATGTTTGGGACGGAACTGCAGTTAGATCTGGCCGTCACGCAGAATTTTGAGAGACATATATGTATGTATGTATGTATGTATGTATGTATGTATGTATGTATGTATGTATGTATTATTATTATTATTATTATTTAGCATATCGTTACAACTCATTACAGTTTTTATTTTTTTTTTTAATTTATTTATCGTTCTCGACAATTCTGTCTCTGTCTCGGGGCCCCGAGTGGCCGAGTGGTCTAAAGCGTTCTCCGTTAAGGATCACTGCCATCTCACCTCTGTCTGCGTGGGTTCGAGTCTCGGATTCGGCCAATGTGGGTATGTGAGAAAGCTTGCCAGTAGCTTCTCGTGGGTCGGTAGTTCATTCCGGGGTTTTCCCGGGTTCTTCCTCCACCATTAATACTGGCCGCCATGTATAGCCTATCTTGTGCTAAACAACAACAACACCAACAACAACTGTCCTGTCTCTCTCTGTCTCTCAAAATTCTGCCGTGACGGAGAGACCTAACCTCAGTTCCGTCCCAAGCATTAGTCAGTTCCTAGTGATATGCTCATCGCTAGAAGGTTTCCATCTCCAGCCATCTTAACCGTGTTTTGCCACTGGATCCAGATGGTCTTGGACGAGAGAGTGAGGTCGACGACGCGCACCTCTTCCTCACTTTAAACCAAGTCATCGCGCAAGTCACTTGGTCATCCTTCTCCACAAAGTCCTGTGGCGACGGACAAGCGACGAAGCGGCACGTGTGGGTACACTGACAGCCGTAGCCGCAAATCTGCACACAGGCGGCTCAGGCCATATGGTCGTTCTTCACTGACACGGAGCAGCAGTGACGTTCGGCAGCCCCCTGAGCGATTGTGCAGCCCTTTTTAGGATTCGCGCTGCTCACCTCCGTGCCATGAGGAAGGGGCTAGAAAAGGTGCCCTAAAAATTACCTGCTCCATCCTTCCCTAGCCAGTTAACCACGGCTGGAGGGGACCCTATATCAGCGGTGGAAACACTACAAAGAAAAAGATGAAAATCGTTCCTCTCACCCTTGGCGCATGGAACGTGCGCACACTTTTGGACAGAAATGATGCTGACAGACCTCAGAGGAGAACTGCCCTGATTGGCAGGGAGCTAGCCAGATATAACATTGATATTGCAGCCTTGAGTGAAACCCGCCTTGCAGGAGAGGGCGAACTTTGTGAAAGGGGCGTTGGCTACACTTTCTTTTGGTGCGAAAGAGGAAGTGAGGAGCGACGTGAGGCTGGAGTAGGCTTTTCAGTGAAGACAGATTTTGTTACCAAGCTAGCTGGACTTCCAAAGGGTGTGAATGACAGGCTTATGGCCATGAAACTCCCACTGTCGAATGGAAGAAAGCATGTCACAATCATCAGTGCCTACGCTCCAACCATGGCCAATCCAGATGAAACAAAAGACAAATTTTATGAAGAACTCCACTCCATCATAACCTCTGTTCCCAAATCTGACAAGCTCATCATCCTTGGTGACCTCAATGCAAGAGTCGGCTCTGACAACATCTCCTGGGAAGGGGTCATTGGAAAGTATGGTGTCGGCCGCTGCAACAGCAATGGCCTTCTATTGCTTCAGACCTGCGCAGAGCATGAACTGCTCATCACCAACACAGTCTTCTGTCTCCCTACCCGCAACAGGACGACATGGATGCATCCCCAATCTAAGCACTGGCATCTCATTGACTAATTGATAGTAAGAAAGAGGGATAGGCAGGATGTACGGGTAACCAAGTCCATGTGTGGTGCAGAATGTTGGACTGACCACCGCCTTGTAGTCTTCAAGCTAAACATCCGTATCCAACCTAAAAGACGCCCGCAACGCAAGAAGATACCAAAACGGCTGAACATCGCCAAGCTGAAGAACTTGAACTCCAAATCGACCTTTGTCAGCACTCTAGAAAGCCATTTTCAGTCCACCCCTCTGGACACCCAGAATGTGGAGGCAGCCTGGGCGACCATTAGAGAGCTGGTCTAAAACACCACCACAGAGATCTTAGGGCCTTCCCCCAGAAAGCACAAGGACTGGTTTGATGAGAATTGAGAAAACATCAGGCAGCTGTTGGATGAAAAACATCGCCTCCACAAAGCATACCTAAATGATCCAAAGTCCACTTCAAAGAAAGATGCCTTCAATAACAACCGCAGGACTGTTCAACAGAAACTGCGGCAGATGCAGGACTCCTGGCTGAGTAACAAAGCTAATGAGATCCAAAGCCACGCTGTCAAGCATGATATGAAGAGGTTTTATGATGCGCTGAGTAAAGTCTATGGCCCATCATCATCAGGATCATCCCCTCTCCTCAGTGCGGATGGGAACACACTGATCACAGACAAAGAGAAGATCCTCGAAAGGTGGGCTGAGCACTTCAACTGTGTCCTGAACCGCCCAACATACATCAATGATGAAGCCATTGATCGGCTGCCCCAAGTGCCAGTCAATGAATCACTGGATGACCCACCAACCATGTTAGAGACCCAGAAAGCAATACGTCTGCTCTCTAGTGGCAAGGCTCATGGCTCAGACTCAATCTCAGCAGAGATATACAAGGAAGACGGTGCAGCTCTGACAGAAAAGCTCCGTCAGTTGTTTCATCACATGTGGCAAAAGGAGACAATCTCACAGGAATTCAAGGATGCTACTATTATATACCTGTATAAGCGCAAAGGAAATCTTCAGGCTTGTGACAACTATCGAGGCATCTCTTTGCTCTCCATCGCAGGCAAGATACTCGTCAGGATTCTCCTCAACCGTCTCACATGACACTTGACCATGGACTCCTACCAGACAGCCAGTGTGGATTCCGAAAGGAGCGTGGAACCATCGACATGGTCTTCGCTGCTAGGCATTTGCAAGAGAAAAGCCAAGAGCAGAATACTGACATTTTCTCTATCTATGTCGACCTGACCAAGTACGGATGCCCAAGAAAATTTATCACCATGGTGCACCAATTCCGCGATGGTATGGAAGCTAAAGTCTGGAACAATGGTGAGACATCAGATCCCTTTCCTGTCTCAAACGAAGTGAAGTAGGGCTGTGTACTGGCGCAAACACTTTTCAGTCTCATGTTCTCACCCATGCTCACTGATGCCTTCAGAGATGGTGACGTGGGAATCAGCATCAGATACCGAATTGATGGGAAACTGTTCAACCTCAGGAGGCTCCAAGGTAAAACTAAGGTCACAACAGACATCATCAGAGACTTTCTATTTGCTGATGACTGCGCCCTCAACGCTGGCTCTGAAGCTGACATGCAAAGCAGCGTCGACAAGTTCTCTGATGCTTGCACAAATTTCGGCCTTACGATCAACACAAAGAAGACTGAAATAATGTATCAGCCAGCCCCAGGAAAACCGTATGCTGAGCCAAAAATCACAGTCAACGGCTACAAACTGAGCGCTGTGAACAGGTTCACCTATCTTGTCAGCACTCTGTCCCAAAGTGTCGTAATAGATGACGAAGTTAATGCCAGGATTGCAAAGGCCAGCGCAGCATTGGGCAGACTACACACCAACATCTGGAACAGAAGAGGCATTAGCCTTCAGGCAAAGTTGAAGGTATACAGAGCGATAGTACTCCCTGTGTTATTATACGTCTGCGAAACCTGGACAGTGTACCAGCGCCATGCAAAGAAGTTGAACCACTTCCACACTACCTGCCTCAGAAGACTCCTAAACATCAAGTGGCAAGACGGGATCCCGGATACTGAGGTCCTTGCCCAAGCAAGCGTTCCCAGTATCTACACCATCTTGACGCAATCACAGTTGCGATGGGCAGGCCATGTAGCTCGCATGCCAGACCACCGGGTTCCAAAAAAGCTCTTTTATAGCGAGCTTGAACAAGGAAGATGCTACAAACGAGGCCAGAGAAAACGTTACAAGGACACCCTGAAGACGTCATTGAAGAGCTTTGGCATTAGCTATAACACTTGGGAGCAGACCGCCTTGGACAGGGTCGTGTGGCGCTCTTCCATCACTAAAGGTGCTGCAGCTTGCGAGGCCAACAGGACAACCTCAGCAGAACAGCGGAGGCGGGCCAGGAAATCTCGAGCCAGTAACCCCACGTTCAGCGTTGCTACCATCCCATGCCCACAGTGCCACAGAATATTCAGAGCGCACATCGGCCTCATCGGCCACCTACGCACCCACAGACCATTTGTTCCCGATAAAACACTGAATGACTAATGTGGTCCTCATCAACTTGATGGACGCACTATATATATATATATATAAGGTTTCCAGCGGTTGTTCTTGCCTTGGGGTGATGCTGCATTCCACGCATGAGTCAGCAGTTTAAAAATAAGGTCAATAATAGATGTATACATAAGTGTTCTGTTCTGACAGGGATCATTACTAAAAAGTGGTTGATCTGAAAGATTTAATGCCATGGGTCAAAAGAAGAGGGATTTTAGTTACCATCCGCATACCAAGGTCAGTCGAAATAAATTTATTAATTGCTAGCGAGCGTCCGATAAGTCAGAACTGATGGGGAGGTTAACACAGCGTAAAACTTCAGTATGGAATACGGCCCGACAACGTTGGTCTTGTCTAGCGGCAATTAACAGGAGATAAGTAAATAATTAAATGGATACATGTAAGTGTTCAAAAGTCGCCTTGTTGAATATTTATATGCCTGTCGGTGATTTGAAGGTGACTATATGCTAATTGTGAAGTATATTGAAAAATCAGTGTTCACAGATCTTTCAATTGCGAGTAGAAATTAATAATTACAAAGAGTCTTTTACTATTCTTGATCTAGTTGATTAAAAGGGTCTGCTATCTTATTTAGGCAAGAAAAGGAAAGATGACGAAGTTTCTAGCTATAATAAACACATTTTACTTCAAAAAGTAGTATAATGCAGCAAGAAAGTTTCAATCATCGTGGATTAATGAGTATCCATGGCTATAAAACGACTCGGCAAATGAATTAATGTTCTGCAGCCGAGCAGAAAATATCTCAAAATTGCTAAAGGCAAAAATGGGATAGCAAATCTATTTTCTATAGGGACTGACAAATAAGTGGATGTAGACATATTAGTGGACATAACCACACCCCGAAGAACATGATAGAGTGAAATCATTGACAATTTTGTGGCTATTTCAGTGATGGACCTTTGTTTACCTTGTTTTCCTCCTGGATGCATAATTAAATCTGCATAATCATTTAAACTTTAATTGGAAAGATACAGAATGATATTATGCATGAATACATTATTAAAATTAAAATTAATGCATCACTATTATTGGTTGTTTAAAATCTATCAATCAGTTTCTCTCACACTCTCAAAAAATCCCCCCCCCCAAAAAAAACTCCAAGCTATTTCGAAATCATTTTCTACCTGACCATTCTTTGGTAACCTCAATTTTCCCAAGGACCATTTTAGGGCAAACTCTTTTCCCCAAGGGCAAGTTAAATGTTCGAGTCAGCTTGGCGGGCAAGCCGAATATTAAAAAATTTGAAAGTCCCTGATAACATTAATATAGATCTTCAAGTATGTAGGTCAACTGAAAGCATCATGGACCTTGGATTTTGGATATCTACTGTTATCGATTAGACACCGCATACCTATAATGCTTCCAGATATAAAACACCGTGACTATTCACCTATTCACCTATTTAGCATTAGGTGAAAGGCATATGTGTTCCTATAAAAGTGGATACACAAGATACGATAAAATAGTCACACACACACACACACAGATATATATATATATATATATATATATATATAT
>JAECUM010057442.1:0-11323 GCA_016617855.1 Megalonaias nervosa
ATATATATATATATATATAAATGTTTGTCTTCAGAACTGAAGATTTCGCAAACTATCAATCACCTACGGTTAATCACGGAACCAATCAGATTGTATGCCTCCTGCCTAGCTTTGCATTCTCGTTCTTTTCTTTAGCGCTTGTTTGAGTGCGAAAAACGTCCACGAGAGAAAGCACTTGTACCACGATTGAGTTTAAGTTGTATAGATGTGCCTCCAGTAATTAAGTTGTTGTCTTTGGGTTTAACTCCATTTTTCAGCCCATGATAAGCACTCGGACACCCGGTGCCCCCGTAATAAAGAGGCCACACTCAGCTCGTGTAACGATACAAGACCACAAAAATAAAAATAAAAATAAAAATGCATGGCGCACTGAAGCAGTATTCTCTTTCACTAATTTTTTGTATAGATATGCCGTGTTTCTTTACATTACATCGACTTCAGCGACAACAGCACTGATTCAGAAACGTGCAAAATCAATGGTGTCCATGAAATAAACAGTCATTTCTTCTGATAGCATTGGTTGCCGGACCTACTATAGGTTATAAATTAATCTCCATTCATGTTATTTCTAAGAAGGACCGCTACTTTGTTAACTAATATTGCACATGTTGGCTATTTTGTTTACACTGTTAATCAAGAGTGCAAATACACTCTCCAGCTAATGCAAAACAAGCAAAATAGCATGTTCAATAATACAATAAAAGACCTTTCTAACACGCCTCATCATTGACTAATTACACTTACACCAAATCCTGGTAACGATGTTGTTTGTTTTTTTCTCACTAACTCAAACAAATATTTACCAATCTCTATTAAGCATTTTTTAATTTTGTCCGCGAACGAATCATCCTTTACTCCTGATGAAAGAACTCCCGACACGCTTTCATCCCCTACCGCCCAGTGAACCTCTTACAAAAAATGGGCTATAGAGCGAACAACATCAACAATCATACGCAGCTGTTAGAACCATTTTTATAACTCTTTAGTATGACTTAGCCAGGGTTCGAACTCGCGACCTCGCGCATTCGAGGCGGACGCTCTAACCACTTGGCCACCGGAGCTGTCCCGTGGTATTCGTCAATGACAGTCTCACCTCTCACTTGTTATCAAACGCTTTATCAGTGTATATTGTTTATCTCTAACGTGCTCAATAAACGGTTTATTAGTGTTTATTGTACACATCTCCATTTCCTCGGGTTCTTTTATTCTTGGCTTCAAAACATTGTAAGGTCCACTGTGATTGTTTGGGTTCTAAATCCTCAATAGATAACACGCATTTATCGTCTTCAGCTTCGTCTATCAGTCTGCATGCATCAATCCGTGGTAATAGCTTTTCTTCGTAAATTGAATTGTTTGCAAGTTCAAGGCACGTGGAATGAAATTATCAATATGGATGTCATCTTTACTAAATCCTTTCGGGTTTGTAAACTGTATCAACCTTTGGAAGAAGAAAATAGACAGAATAATGTTTGTATTTATTTATTCAAGTACTCGTTGTGTTCTTTTTTCTTCCATTTATTGTATCATTTTATCTAGTTTGCATTTTGACAAGGCTTGCAATAGCTATTATTTCTGAAAAGAAAAAAAAAAACAACTTAGTTTTGTTTTCTCTGCGTTCGCATCTGGGACATGTTTTTATATCCATCGCCTTATGTACATAATTGCATTTAAAATTGTATTACTTCCTTCGAGTAACATGGTATAACATATTGCAACTAACCGCGTAATCGCACTTATGACGAGTTACCTTTCCCAATTTTATTGTAAATGGAAGAGAGAGAGAGAGAGAGAGAGAGAGAGAGAGGGGGGGGGGAATTAAGACAATTCTAAGATTAGTTTCAAAGAATCAAACCCCTCCCTAAGGTTACTTTAAACAAAGCGAAAGATCCACGTACAGTTGAATTCGTCTGGCAACATGGAAAAATTTCACAAGAATTCAAAACAGCCGAAGATAAAAGAAAAGATACAATGTGAGATAACTCGAATAAAATATATCATCTGATAATTGGTGTTATCAGTTCCTTTAGGGATAGATGAAAATAACTAAACCTTTAATGATAGATGAATACCCTTTACAATACAATGCACTGACTCGACCAAAAACTGCTTCTTGTCATACATAGGCAATGATACATTTTAAAAATTGGATTCTATACATATCGCGATTATGTTATTTCAGTGAATTCATCTCTTCGGATCGTTTTAATGAAAAAAAAAAACCCAATCTTTTTCATTTTCGAATCTTAAATTCTTTTTATTGCACATTTGTTTATTCATTTACAAACACACTTTTCGTCTTGACAAGTCCTGAATTAATAATTCTTTGAACTTAACCCATAAATCTCTCTCATTTGAATGCCGCTCAGCTAATCTTCACAATGTCCAGGAATCTTCTTATTTATCTGTGGTAATAGAAAATATTTTGCAGATAGCCTGTACTGTCATGGACAATGATGTTATCTCTCATGGTACTGTAAAAGTTTTTTGTCTTACATAGACCATGATGCTGTCCTTCATGGTACTGTAAAAGTTTTCTGTCTGTCATGGACCATGATACTCTCTTTCATGGTACTGTAAAAGGTTTCCGTCTGTCATGGACCACGATGCTGTCTTCGTGGTACTGTAAAAGTTTTCTGTCTGTCATGGACCATGATGCTGTCCTTCACATTGCTATAAATGGTTTCTGTCTGCACATAGATAATAAATAAATGAGTCAGTCATTAACAGTCTGTCATCGTTTTTGCTACAGAGCTTTTTGTAGTAAGATTCACACATCAACCATTTTCATTAATGCTGTAAATCCACCTTGCTTTTCTAACTAACCCGTGCTAAGCCATTATCAGTAATTGTTCTCCCGGCAAAAGATAGACGACTCATCTGTTGTTCTTTAACACAAATTCTTTACCAAATACACTGTTGTTCTTTAACACGCATTCTTTACCAAATACACCGTTGTTCGCCAGTTTAAAAAAATCTTTATGAAATTCACGAGTTTGTTTATGTCTCAAAATTGTATTATTTTCAATTTAGGATTTTAGTCACTCTTTAAAAACGACTTTAAGACTGTATTTTGCTGTCAGTTTATGCCTAACTGTATGTAAAGATTTTAGTATATGTAGTGAATGACATACTTCTCTTTGTTTCTCGATGTATATAACAGTCATGGAACATTTGTTTTAGAACAATGTAATCATCTGTCAACTTCTTCTGCAAGTCTGATAAATCACTTTTCATATGGAATTAAATTCTCTGGAGATGAGGGGTAGTCTATGAAATGGCCGTATGTATGTGTCCGTGTGCGTGCTTGCGTGTGTACGAGCGTGCATTCATGCATGTATATATGTATGTATGTATGTATGTATGTATGTATGTATGTGGGGTAATTGTGTGCTATCATGCTATTCCACTGGCAGTCATCTGGAACATGTCAAAATCTATTATAAGTTCAAGTTCTATACCTGATGTATTCAAATTTGTGTCATCACCTGGTGTACTATAATAATGAGCAGGATATGTTTTTTAATTCTTACCATGGACATTCTCAATCCCTCATAAATGTCGCATAGAAACAACATATCCTTCATGACCTAATATACTATAGACCTCCAACAATGTATCCTTCATGACCTAATAGTAATATGTGTGTGTGTGTGTGTGTGTGTGTGTGTGTGTGTGTGTGTGTGTTGGATTTTTTACGTAGCTTGAACAATATTTCAGTCATATCGCGACGATGTCTGCAGTGTGGCGGTTTATAGTGATGTCTAGCACTGGAGCATCATGCCGCAGAAATGTAGCATCATATCCCACTTAGTCACATTATCCTGACGCCAGACCGACCAGTTCTAACACTAACCTCTTAATGCTGAGCTCGAAGCGAGGCAACTGTTGGTACCATTTTTATGTCTTTGTAATGACTCGGCCGGGGTTTTAACCCACGACCTCCCACATCCGAGGCGGACGCTTCAACCACTAGGACACCGGAGCGGTCCTAATAGTAATATAGACCTTCAAATGTTTGAAGGATGAAATGCACAATGACTTCATATTCATATAATTAACAAATCAACATACACTTCTCTCTCTCTCTCTCTCTCTCTCTCTCTCTCTCTCTCTCTCTCTCTCTCTGTTATCAAACCAAACCATGTATCTATCCACATGATATTTTCATGGCCTGTGGGGATCTTCCCTGGTAGCATCAAAAATGTATTTCATGATACAGACAAAAACATACATTGTGGGTATTACTTGTTTGAAAACAAGCTTCTTTGTATTTTCTCATTCAAGAAAATCCACGCCTGAGTTTTATCGGAGAAATTGATACGTATATATATGCAACATTACATTATTAATCCTGTAAAAATATTTATTTTGTACCTTTTCGTCTTTTCTATCCCAATTTATTATGAAGCTAATGTTCAATAACATTATCCATTTCACCTTCTATTGAATACATTTAAAAACGTTGTTCTTTGATACACGCCTACGATAAAGACTGGAGAAAATGTTCTTTATCTTTCTGACGTATACAGTGTAACGGTTCTCGGTATTGTTTAACACCTAACCTATGTGTGGAATTTCTTCTGTCAAAAGAAAAATTATATTTAGTCTTAAATTCTCAGTGTTATTCACCATCTGGCCTAATTTTCTTGTTTTCCCGCATTTTTAGGCCAAATCCTACTTCGATCATATTTTATTCCCTCAACAGTGGCCTCGTGGAACAAATCTTCAACTCAGTATAGCATGTCTTTGAGTGGGTTGAAAACGTGTTATGTCCGAATATCAAATCCAGTAGGATGCCTAGTTTTAGTCATCCAGCTTTAGATGTTGTCTATACTAGACTGCGACATAATTTAAACTCATTAAAACCTGATCTTCACCGCCTTCAATACGTCGACAACCTTTTCTGTTTCTGCGGTGGGATAAAAACCACCATGCATTTCTTCATGCTCTGTCTCAAAATATAGTCAGCAAGGATCTAAATTTATGAGAAAATTACTCTCAGTGCCGTATCCAGTTGTTAGCTTAGATTTACTGCTTTGGGGGAAAGCCGATGCAAAATGAAAAATATTAAATTTTACAACATGTATGCAAATATCTAATACCGGACATTTTCAATAACTTAATAAAACCGAGAATGCTGTCTTTGTGCCCCACCCCTCTATGTCCAATCATTTTGCATTATTAGTTGGGTTTTTTCCAACTCTGTTATCATGTTGAAATGTGTTAGAACTTGTGCCCAATCCAACTGTATCATATTGTGCAATAAAATATGTTTAAACGAAACGATAAAGGGTCAATGGAATTTATTAAGCCGCTAATGGTTTATGTGACTGTGCCCAATAATGCCTGACATGAATTAATTTTTCTTGTCGGTCTACAGTATCTCTTAGTATGTTTAAGTCTTAATTTTTTTATATATTTATTTATTTTGATAGCATTTTTGCTGCTGAAGGAAGGAACATCGCATCCTTATGGTTTAGTCGATGCAACCCCCCCCCCAAAAAAAAATATGCACTAAGCCAAAATGAGTTATTTGAATCGTCTGTTGTAATCAATAGTAATAACTAATTCATGTCTGCGCTAAAAATGGTATACCTATATACTAGTGAACTACATAAATGCACAAATTAATATCTTCGTGACTTCGTTATTTCTCTGCTGATTTCATCCAAATGTTAACTAATACTCAAACTAGATCCTTAAGCGTATATTTCTAAACAATAATTTTGAAATTTGTAGAAGTTGATGAACGCAAATAAATAAAAGGAACATAGTCAATTACTAGACCCAACAACTTTCTCTCTCATGTCTCCTAAAACAAGAAAATTTATTATTATTATTATTATTATTATTATTATTATTATTATTATTATTATTATTATTATCACAGACTTTGATGTATGAGACCCCTCAACGAAATTCAGCGATGTCATTAGATGAGGTTCTTTTAGTCTATAACGAAAAAGCATTTTTGTGTCTCACGAACCAACGGTTTGGTTGCATGAGTTATCATCCTAGGACACGCTAAATTTGTACAGCTGCATTAAAACATAGAAGCTGATTATTTAGCAGGTCGTGGTTCCTCGAAATGACGCTACGTGGTCATGGACGCGGCGGTCGCCGCAACGTAGCTGTGTCTTTAAAGAGGTGACGCCAGTAAAAAATGGTAAGCAAAAGAGTGTCGCTAACATGACCAGAAGAAGTATGGCTTCTTGCAAAAATAAGACTACCAACACGCCCAATGCCATAGCTAGAAGAGAGTATCCCCACAAATGGCGAAAGCTTGACAAGAGAGGGTTTGACTTTTTGAACTCCTCTTCGACGGTCCGTTGTGGAACCCAATGTAAATTTATGCCAATATTGGCAACCCAAGCTCTTAAGATTCGGACAATTCCTACAATCGCTTCCGGTGTGAATTGGCATATTGACCCTATTGTCTCCAGAATAACGCATCTGATGTTCTGTCTGGTACAAGTGGCGAATTTGGGAAATACAACGACTAGGAACATTATAATTATAATTGGTGTGTAATCATAGTGCATTTTGACACCGTAGTGTATGCATATGTACACAAAGAGTAGAGGCTTCATGAACATGTTTCTGAGAGCAGAGTGCGCAATGTATGAAGTCACGAAATCTAGAGAAGTTTTGGTTCTCAACTGAATTTTGTTGTAGCACTTTCCCTGAAACAATCTTTGCAAAAATCTCATTGGTCTTCCGAATATATTTGGCAAAAAGTACATTGCTAACAGTATTTCTCCTCTATTCCATCTTCGTTCTCGGATACTCCAAGTTACGTAGTTATGACAAGGGGCTTCCGTAAGATAAACAGACCCTGCATACAAAGGTTTCAATATAGCAGCCTCGAAAGTATCATGGCTGATCACGTCCACTGGCACGCGCTCAATTGGTTTTTCCTCTGAGCCAATGACATTATCGATGTAGATTCGATTCTTAATTAAACCTTTACCGTAAAAGGATGACTGTTCTAAAATGGATGTCATGGCGTTTGTGATTGGCTCGTATATGTTTTGTCGCGACGTTTCCAATTGCATGAATATCGTATCGCTCTCACAACATTGCAACTTGATTGCTGGTTGGATTATACCGCTGTTCGGATGTGCTGCTGCGATCTGAAGTAGTTTCCGTACTGTACCAGTTGGTACTCCAGTATCGGAGTCAAGAACGAGGGTATAGTCAAATTTCCGATTTTGAATGTTATTTACATCGCTTGAAGGCTCGAAAAGAGGTTCACCATACTCCCGGGCCAATTTCCCATAGTAATCCGTGTCACAGTAACTAAAAGCTGTTAAATGACCGTCTGATAGAAGCATTAGGTCTTGGTATTGTCCGCATTTCTTTAGGACACGACTCACTCTATGAATAACCATGAACTCACGTATAAATTTCTCACATATTCTATCAAGGTGGCAATATAGAAATTCCAACGGTTCAATATGGATGAAATTGAGCCATATCTGTTGCAAGCGATTTACATCAATCTTTTCCCAGTCTCTCTCTGAAAACAGAACTCCTTCGTGAAACAGCTCAAAATATATAAGAGATCGATATTTATTTCTCATCTCAAGTTCGTATCTTTTTAATTCTGCATCATTCGTGGCACTCAGCAAGACTGCCGAAACATTGTGATCTAGATTTCCCATGAAGGCGCGATGCATACTTTGGAAGCATTCTTCAATATCTCCTTTGCTCGTTGCCAGCAGGTTATAATTTAGGATTACAGTCAGGCCCTCGCTCGAACATTTTTTATTCTGTCTTTTATGGCCTCCAACGATTAGAGTGGCGATACTTTGCACAGGAATCTCTAGTACAGAGCCTTGCAATATTCCTAGAAATATTATCACTGCTACACCATTAGCCAGACTTGTAAGGCTCCAGTCTATGTTCAGAACATTTAAGACGATGGCAAATATAGCAAAAAGGAGCCATGACAGAAAATACACAGTTATGCGATGGAATTTCTTCATGTCCAGCGTCCTGGCACCTAATATTATTTCTGTCTTGGTTATAGATTCGCAAAACTGTGGCTGATATAGTCTGAAAAGTAAAAACAAAAATTCAGCTAAATATTTTCATTCTATTTAATGTCGCAAAATGTTGAAAAAGTAAGCAAAGTAGACTTTTTTTTCTACTTTAGTGAATGTAACACAGAGAAAGAGTAAGATATGACTTATGAGACGATTGGGGGGGGGGGGTATTTCCTAAAGGGCTTTCGCTTATATTGCTGCTTTGGGACCCACCCACCCCCGAAAAATAAAGAAAGCATTTTGTAAAGCTCAAACTTAACAAGTGCCTTCGATTACTCTTTGACAATAAAACTTACATGGCATCCACTCATATTAATCTGGTCATTTGCATTTTTCAAAACAAAGAACGAAAATAAATAAAGGAAATAAATAAATAATAACATTTGCAATACTTATTCAATATTCTTTATAAACTGTAACACTAGGTCGCTCTAAATTCAGTAAGGAACACTAAAATGCACAGCAATGCCTCTACCAAATAGACTTCCCAAGTTTAAACAGCTTTCTTTCTTACTGCCTATTCTAAATTGTTCTGTCAAGTGTTTTTTAAGTCCATTCCATAATTTTAAAAAATCGTTACATAATTCTATAAATTATTATGAGAGAAAGCAAAACACCGTTAAAAATTCAAACGTTAACACTAAAATATACTCCTAATTTATTCCTGCTGACAAGAATGTGCATTAAGACCACATAGGCTCCTCCCGAGTGAAAAATGAAGTGTGTGAAAACTGCATTTTCACATATGGCTTCCAAATTTTCTTTTTATGTTAATGCTGTACATTTTTTGCTGAATACAGTATTATAGCAGATTGGAGTAGCAAATGTCTTAAGGTAATGTTAACTGTTTAATACTTTATGTTTAATATTTATTTTTTTTTTTTCTTGTGTTTTGTCGACCTGAGCACAATAGGTAGTTCCACTTTACACAGATAATTGATATTTCCATAAATACAATCTATTACTTCAACGATAGCAAAAATTATTAATAAGAAAACAACTACAAGTTGTTTATCGATGTGTATTTCTGTCTCTATTAGCGCGCAACAAAATATGAAAATAAGTTCCACCGACGTTACCTTGACGAGACGTCATTTTTTAACATTTCGAAACTCCACTGACACCACAGATTGACTTGTGCAAGAATGTTGCAGAAATGCTCTTTATTGTTGCATCTTTTCCAGGGAGTTTGCAAAAACGTAACAGAAAATAAATAAATCGGAAAGCCCGTGTCAGCAGATCAGGCCGACCATTGATTTTGGTATCTGCTTAAAAAACAAAACAAAACAAAAAAATGAATGAAAATTATATGAATTGAGGTTGACCAAAGTCAAACCCAAGTGTCCAAGTGACTCTGCAGTCAATGGTGTTCTATTTTAACAACGTCATCTAGGCATTTTGTGCTGCACCTTAAGTGTACAAATTCGATTGAAACATTTTGAATTCGTACCAAATACAAGTTTAATAGGGACGAATGAACGTTCTTATTTATTGATCAAACACTTCAAACAATAAACAATCCGTTAAAACATAAATACATAATAATGCAAAGTCGCTGATGAGTTTTATTTGTGGTGAAATCAGCATCATTAATGTCGAATAAATTCCTGAATGAATGAAAGTGTTATTTTTATACTTGGGTGCAATCTTT
This sequence comes from Megalonaias nervosa, assembly GCA_016617855.1. Lineage (NCBI taxonomy): Eukaryota > Metazoa > Mollusca > Bivalvia > Unionida > Unionidae > Megalonaias > Megalonaias nervosa. Next base: position 9,700 of record JAECUM010057442.1, read on the forward strand.
CAATAAAATGCACATTATTAGTGGTGCTAATCACCTGGAATCCCAATGGGTTCAATGACGAGTTATTATGCTAACGAATCTTGAGACGCACGTGTATTGAACAGAAGGTTGAGATACTGGGAAATAAATACATTTGCTTATGTACGTTTAATACACAACTATGTCAAGCGTCATCAAATAAAAAAAGTATTTTTAAGTACAATCGTGAATTGAAAACTCCTGGAAGTCATAAATGATATTTCAGGTATGATCTTATTAGACGGGGCTGAACTAATGTGTTAACGCATAAGATGCTCGGTTTAATTAACATGGTGCCAAAACGGGAATAAAATTTCTCTCTCTCTCTCTCTCTCTCTCTCTCTCTCTCTCTAAAATACCAACCCGAATACCTAAATACTTATATATGAAAGGCCATGCTTGGTTGTCTAGTTCCAAATCGACCAGATGAGTAAATTTAAATTTGCCTCAAATTTATCTTGAAACGAACGACTTTATGTTTAAATGAAAAGGGTATCGTCAAAGAAAAGGTAAATCTTTGGGGAAGAAGTCTGATCCAGCTTATGAGGGTTTTCCACATGAGTTGCAACAATAAAAAACACCTTTATGACTCTTATTTCTTGCTTTTCACAGGATTACGAGAAAGAGGATACAAAATCGGGTTAATTAAGGAAATTTATTTCTGTGGCATTAAGAAGAATGAAAATTTACAGCAAAAAAACCCCCCAAATAATTCCGTTCATTGCTCATTCCAACTACCATTCAGCCTCAGCATTAAAGTATGCGTCACACAATTTTAGCGTTTTGAAATAAATATTTCCTGAAGTGTCTGGAAAGTGCATTTTGTTTGCAGGTCTTAAAGATCACATTTATAGTTTATGGAGATTATTTTCGAATTTCAAGACCTAATAATGTGCTACCTTTTCATTTATAAATAAAAATATCATCTCATAAAGTGGCCTTCTAAGTTTCATCGGAATCTACCTTCATATTCTGTTTAAAAAGATATGGACTCTTTTTTCAGGATAATTTGATGTAAATCCATGCAAGAAGTGATATAAGAAATGTTGATAATCCACTCATCTTAGCGTAAGCAAAACTGAATATATTCGTAAATGTCGTTATTTTCAATCAGGAGTTTTCAGAATACATTGCAAATATCCACGCATTGAATTGCAAATTTCACCCCATCCCTTCCACACTTTACTCGCCCCTACCTTCCAGATAGTGACTCAGTGGTCATGAGGTAAAGTTTGTCACAAATAAGATGCGTCTTCGTGCTATGAGAGAATACATAAAATTTGATCGGAAAACATGTTGCAGAGTTGTTCCAAGGAAAGATAACTACAAAGGTACGTGAAATTCCACTCATTTGTTAAGGAAAGGATGTTGTATTGGCCAGATGGAAGGTATCACAATATCTCTTTAGCGTGTAGATAACAATCAAAGAATATGATTGACATTGAGTATACATCAAGAAATTATGCTGAAAAGAACAAGCAATAAATAAATAAATAAATAAATGCATAAATATAATGATAATTAAAATTAAAAGAGGCATAGACAAAATGTACTCAGTTATTAAATGAGAAATACAAACACACCCCCCACCCCCCCATATATATAT
>JAECUM010057444.1:0-28014 GCA_016617855.1 Megalonaias nervosa
CTGAAAAGGGCATTTGTTTGTTATGTTAACACCATTCTGTTAACATAGAGGGCATCGCATAGGTCTTGTTCTCTTTCTCAAACGTCGTCTAACCTCTGGTCCATAAATCAGAACTCGCTTCAGACAGCCTTGTCTTTCCACATAGGTCTTTCTTTTCCAAACACTTGTCTCGGTGATCCTAACGATTCTCCATGATGATCTCACATACATGGGTAAGTCCGTACGGAACAGCATCGACGATACCAGAGTAGACGATTCAACGTTGGTCCACATCTTTGTGACGAGGAACAAGTGAAGGGAATGAAGTGAACCGCGTTTATTTATAGTGGAAGACCGGATCGAAACGGATTGAAATTGTTCACCAATCCCAACATGTGTTACAAACTTCAGTCACTTCGAGGAGTCTGCCTTCCAATCCGAAGACAGCTACCTGTGACGTCACATTCCCTATATAGGTGCGCTAGCGTCTGTGCGCAGTGAATCGATGCGGCATTGTTTTGTGAAACATGACGGAAACTAAGAAGACGATGAATTGGGGTGCACCGGCTTTGGAGACTAAAAGCGATGATATAGCAGCGGCTGTCAAAGTTAACACAGAGCTACTTCCAGAAGAGACGGATTTCAATTGGGACTTAGTAGATTTTCTCTCTTCGCAAGAATTTGTTCCGTTACCAGTACCTTCGCCACTTTCTCCTTCTTTACCACACGTCGAGGATTTTAAACAGAGACAGAAAGAAGAATTGGAGAAATTTTTACAGCATCAGAAAGAAGCAGAACAAGCATTTCTCCTTGAACAGCAACAGCGAGAAGAAGAGGCAAGAAGGAAACGACAGGAAGAAGAAGAAGCAGTAGAGAAGAAACAAGGTCTAGGAAAGAAGGAGAACAGTGAACCTCAAACGGTAACGGTACTCTTGGACATTTTGGCAGAGTTAAGAAGTCTGAAACAAATGTATCAGACATTTTTTATTACGAACCAAGAGAAAAAGACCTTCCAGAGCCAAACAATCCAACCCTGTTACTACACCTGAGATACCACCCCTAGTGATTTCTACCAAATCATTGACAGGAGCAAGTGCACAAGTAAGCCTTGGCCGTGGCAAAGGCTTAAGGCAGTTAAAGCTGATTGCTTCTCGTTCCTAAGTTTGTTCTAAGAAAAAAAACAACACCCAACGGTCCTTTTCAGGGCCACTCACTTCATTCGAAAAGAGATACTATTCATTTTGCCAAAATCAATTAAAACTTAAAATCCCTTTAATTTTTTTAAACCCCATGATGTACGTGTTGTGAGTGCCTGAGTGTAGGTCCTTATTATTCTAAACAACCAAAACCAATAGACACTTACGTTTTTTCAATCTGGTCTATTCTGGTACAAATATTTACAATTCATTGTCACAACACAACATAACACAACACTTTTAAAAAGTTCATAGACTTCTTCTGTGTCTTTTTTTCATCTTTCACTCTCTCTATTTTCTGATTTTCTTCACTTTCACAAGCTTTTCCTCCTCTTCTTCCTCACTTTTTTCTCGTCTTCGTTTCTTCTCTTTCTGAACGTGTCGGGGTTCTTCCCTTGCCGAGGGCACCTCTTCTTCTTCTTCCTCCTCCTGCTGCTGTTGCTTCTTAGGGCAATCTGAAGACCAATGTCCTTTTTCTTGACAATGATAACAAGTATCTTGACTTTTGTCTCTTCTGACACTGGTCTTGCTTTTTTGACGGTCTGGACATTCTGTAGTCCAATGCCCTTCCGACAAATATAGCAAGTATCTTGACTTTTATCTCGAAAGGAGGGAGAGTAGTCCGTCGGCTTGTCTGAAGAAAACTTTCGTATGACATCTCACAAAGCTCTAATCAGAAGTTCGATCTGTGTCGGTTCTTCCATCGTGCTGGTCGGCTTGAGAGCGAAATGAATACTGAGAGGGAAGGAACCAGCCCTTTATATATACACTGGTCTGACATGGATATATAGGGGTTCATGGCGTTTCAAATGTAGTCATTTGACTTTATGCAGTCAAGATGAAACTATCGCATCATTTCGCAAAGAAAGGAGAATTAAGAGGCAGAAACGTGATTTATCGCCTCGTGCGGTAGCTGAAGTCTTGGCTCAAATTCATGCCAGCGATTTTGAAGATGAGATGAGTGAACCAGAATCTTGGCCCAGAGAGTCTGCACTAAGTCAAAGTCCATCACCACCAATGAACCCTGAAAAGTACTACCACATTCGAGAGACGGACAAACGCTCCTCCAGAAAATTTAGAACTACGGCCTACACGTACGCGGTGAAGTTTAAAGATTTCAAGTCAGACGTACTGTTGGAGGAAGCAGAAGGGTTCATCATCGATGTGTGGAATTCTTTGTTAACCACACTGAAACAGCACTGTCAAGCCAAAGAATATGATCGCTTGAGACTTTCCATTCATCACGACAGTTTGAAGTCCCCCGTTTGGATCGAGTTTAGCAGCCCGGCAGAATTGACACCTTCCAAAGTCATGGACAAGATTCAACACATACAACAATCCAACGACAAGTTTCATATCAACGACGGAAAAGCGACACTGTTCATGACCCACGTGTCTCTTCCCCAAGGGACAGAACATAGCAAAAAAGTGTTCTTGGTAGACAACCTTCGCAGCACCAAAAAGAGCCTCGTCCAAATTAACAACACTCAAGACAAGATGTGTTTAGCCCGTGCCATCGTGGTGGGACGAACGTTTGCCGACAAGAACGACACGGCAGAATGGAAAAAAGCCTGGAAAACTATTCGACAATCGGACCGAGCCAAACAACGAAGAGAAGCAGAACTCCTGTTACAGTAAGCGGTGATATCCAAAGATACACCCTGCGGCATTCCTGAAATGCAAAAGTTGCAAGACGTCTTGGCTCCACGCTACACCTTGAAAGTGCACTCTCAAGAACTGCGCGGACCGTTGTTGTTTCGAGGAAAAAATTTCAAAGACGGAAAATACATTTACGTCTATCATCACGATGAACATTTTGATGCCATTACCAGTATCATTGCATTCCTGTCATACTGTTATTGCTGTGAGAAATGTGACTATGGCTATAACAATCGAGAGCAACATAAGCATTGCGGATCGAAATGTGACAGATTTTTAGCCTCTAAGCCCTATCTGGGCCAAGGACAAGAACGAGTGCATTGCCAAGCTTGTCAGCGCACGTTTGTCAGCCCTTTCTGTTACCAACAACATCTAAAGACGCAAGGTTCACAGCAGAAAAGTGCTTGTCAGCTCCTGAGATTGTGCCCTACTTGTGAACAAGGCATACGTACCAATAATGCCAAGGCGCACGTATGTTCAGGAAAGAAACGATGTCACATTTGTCGCCAAATCGTGGACTTGGAACACCAATGCTCCATTCAAAAATACCAACCCCAACAGGAAGAAGATAATGACAAGAAGAAAGGAAATTTCATCTTTTTTTATTTCGAATGCATGCAAGAGACTGGCATTCACATTCCTAATTTCTGCGTGGCTCATTGAGCGTGTGAGAAGTGCATCCAAGAGCCTATCTTTACTCATTGCTCTCACTGTAGCAAGATTCCTGGAGGACGTGAAAAAATCTTTCGGGGACCAACCACGCTAGCCGATTTCGCCCAATGGATCTTAGACCCTATCGACGAGAAGTGGAGTCAAGAAGACATCGAACGTTACGGAGATTGTCATCGCTATGCCACGGTGATGGCTCACACTTTCTCGGGATACGATGGGCAGTTTCTTTTGAGATACTATACGGAACAAAGTACCGAACGTCCTAAAGTGACTTTGAACGGAGCCAAAATCATTTCCATGCAAGTGGGACAAGTGCAGTTTAAAGATTCGATGAGTTACTTGGCCATGCCTTTGAGTCGCATGCCTAAAATGTTTGGAATGACAGAAGTGGCCAAAGGCTATTTTCCGCACTTTTTCAATACGGAAGCTAATCAACACACTGTTCTACCTCATTTGCCCAAGGCTCACTACTACGATCCTGACAACATGCGTACCGAACAACGAGAAGCTTTCTACGCTTGATACCAGACTCACGCTTCGGACCCTTTCGACTTTCAGGAAGAAATGTTAAAATATTGTCGTTCCGACGTGGACATTTTACGGCGTTGCTGTGGATAATTTTGAGAACTGTTCATGGAACACGGAGGGATCGACCCTTTGAAAGAAGCCTGCACCATTGCCAAAGTGTGTTCCTTAGTGTACCGCCAACTATTCATGCCCGAAAACACCCTGGCTGTCATAAGTCCTCAAACGACCAACTTTGTCAAACGTCAATACTCGGTCAAAACCCTAAGCTGGTTACATTACTTGTGTGACAAAGAAGATAAATGGATCCAACACGCTTGCAAAGGAGGAGGCGAAAAAGCCATCGGAAGGTATTCAGTGGATGGCTGGGACTTAGAAAACCCCAAGATCGTGTACGAGTTTAACGGGTGCTTATTTCACGGATGTCCTATCTGCTACCCTCAACGTAACACTAAAAATCAGTTTTTACAACGGACCATGGAAGACTTGTACCAGACCACTTGTCATCGACGCTTGAAGTTAGAAGAGCAAGGATACCAAGTGGAAGAAATGTGGGAACACGAGTACGATCAGCGATTGAAAACCGATCCCGAGTTTAAGCGCATCGTGGAAAGTTACAAGCTGGTGGACCCACTGAACCCAAGGGACAGTTTGTAAGGAGGACGGATGAATGCCACCTGTTTGCTATACCAAGCCGACGAAGAGAAAAAAGAGGAAATCAAATACTTGGGCGCGTGTTCTCTGTATCCATGCGTGTGCAAATATTGTCACTTTTTCCGCAGGGCACCCACAATTGCTGACAGAACACATCGACGTGGACAATATTCGACAATACGAAGGATTGATCAAATGTAAAGTCTTGCCTCCGACGGACTTGTACCATCCCGTTTTACCACATCATTGCCAAGGAAAACTGATGTTTCCCTTGTGCCGTACTTGTGTCGAAACGTGCAACCAAGACCAACCTTGTCAGCACACCCAGAAAGAACGCGCCTTGACGGGAACGTGGGTCAGCGTGGAATTGTTTAAAGCTCTGGACTTGGGATATCAACTGTTTGAAGTGTACGAAATTTACCACTTTCCCAAGACAGAAAAATACCACAAGGGCGACGAGACTCAGAAAGGCATTTTCGCAGACTACGTGAATGCCTTTTTGAAAATGAAACAAGAAGTGCCACACTCCCGAAGACCAAACAAAGTTCAAAGAGAAATACTGGGAGCAGGAAGGCATCACTTTTGACCACATCGAGAAAAACGAAGGAAGGCTATCGTTTGCCAAAGTGATGTTAAATTCTTTGTGGGGCAAAATGGCACAACGACCGTGTTTACCCAAGACGGAGTATTTGACAGAACCATCCCACTACTTACAGATGATTCACGACAAAACCAAATACATGAAACACGTGGACGTCGTTCGTGAGGACTTGATCTTAGGTCATTACGAAGAAGAACTGGATTTTGTAGAAGCCGACGAATTTGGAAATGGCATCATTGCGGCTCACGTGACAGCCCATGCTCGCTTAAAACTGTACGAAGCTTTAGAACTGTTAGGAGATCGTGTGCTGTATTTTGACACGGACAGTTGCACCTAAATCGATCGTCTGGGTCAACCTCACCCTAACATCGAAGGAGACCTTTTAAGAGCCTGGACGGATGAGCATCCGCACGACAAGATTCTAAGTTTTGCAAGTTGCGGTCCCAAAAATTATGGCTACGAATACCGGGACAAACAAGGAGAAGTGCACACGGAGTGCAAAGTGAAAGGATTGACTCTCAATTATCGCACCAGTCGAGTGGTGAACTATTGTGTCTTGAAAGAAGCCTTGCAGTCTGGAAAGAATGGAAATTTTAAAGTGACCACCCACGAACAGCACAAGACTGTACGTTTACCCACACACCAAATCGTCAGCCAATCCTTGGAAAAAGTCTATGAAATCGTGTACCAGAAGCGAGTACGGCTTCCCAATCACTTCACTTTACCGTAAGATCAGACTGACATTGGCCAGCATATAAAAAGGGACAACATTCAAGACCGATAGTTCATCGTCACTACAAACGCCCAGCGACTAAAATGAATCCTTTCAAACAGCAAGTATCAAGCAAGAGTAAACTCGAGTACGATGCTGTGCCTTGCGATGGCAGGGATGCCGTACGCTATGACCTCAGCGATTCAGTACCACATCATGGAAATTTTCTACGACTGTACCTACCATGGAAAGTGATGCTGTGCGTGTCAAACCTGATGGATGCGAAAGTGATGAGACTCGTTATCGTACATCTTTTCACGTTACTGGTTTTCATGGTGGATGTCATCATTCATTATGAAACCATGCGGCTACCACCCTACGGATGTCATGTAAAACTGAGCAAACTCCTACATATTTTACCGTACCCTCATCGAAATGAACTTGTGAAAGACGAATATTCGTTTCCTGTGCGTTTGCCTGAATACTGCGACTATGAAATTCGGATCCAAACCTTCCGAAGAAAATGGCCAAAATATCTGGGAGGACCTACCCCCGAAGAATTAGCTAGAGCTGGATTTATCTACTTGGGCGAGGGGATAAAGTCAAGTACTTCAGTTGCGGTGTGTCACTTCACGAGTGGGAGAAGAAAGATTGTGCTTACCTGGAACATGCTCGTGGTCTCCAGATTGTCACTACCTACCTTTAGTGGGACCTCGTCATTGAAGTGGGCATACTATGTCGTGTAAGAAACCAGCTACGTGGCTAGGAGTCAAACGTTGGACAACCCCTAGACAAGTATTTAAACCCCATTTGAAAAATAATCTTCAAACATTACCAAACGAATTGCAAGAGAAGATCTACAAGGAAATTTGACTGAGACTTGCCAGAGCCAAATCTCAATTTGTGACTGTAGAACTTTTATGTCGAGAAATTCACAAGAGGAAATTGACAAAGGTCAACAAACAAGTCAGATTTCTCTGGATCAAGGGTGCGTTCTTCCTAATATTCCGCTTTAGACCATTTACATTTGAAGATTTTATTGACATTCTCGACCGATTCCTGGAATGGCAGTGGTCAGAAATTTTTCACTTTGTCCATTACTTTCGCTCTAGGAGAAGTGTTTGACTGACATGGTTATGGATACTTTACAAGAGAACATTCGTGGTTTGCCTGTGGAATTGAGAGAACGCATTTACCGCGAGTTCGTCAAAATACAAGTGAAACGCAAAGAACCATTGCCTCCGTTACGTCACCGATGTTTGAACCACTGGTACCTGAATGCTATAAGAGGACTGATTCTGATGAAATTGTTCCAGTGGTCAGACATTGATGAATCGCGTGAAATTCATAAATTTTTGGATGCCACGTATTCAACTTAAAAGGTGATTCTAATACACCGAATTCCAACGGACGAGTTAGACGATTACAACAAATCATTACAAGAACAATTCTTTCTAGTTCAAGAGGAAAATTCTGTGCGACGTGTGGTGTGTGAGTTAGTGACTAAACGTTTTTGGTACGGTACTAAAATAAAATCGAGGCTTTTCAAAAAGTACACTTATTACCTGACACCAAAGAGGGTATAAAAACGGACTACCATGCCACGACCTTTATCATTCGTGATACAACAGATTCCGTGGAAGGAAATCAATGACACTATCCAAACGGTAGAGGATTACGATCGTCTATTACGAGAACTGTGTCCATTGAATTGGGGTCGACGTGTAGTGTGTGTCTTAGTGACTTGCTTTCTGGGATTTCGTTTACCAGCCGATTCCTTGTGGACTCTTTACGAACAGTACATACCACCCAAAACATGAAAGTGGTTCCTTTAAATGTACACGAGAGACTCATTCTGCTCAAAGCTTTGCGCTTTCATCTTGATACTTCTCAACCTCTACGGGAGAAAAAGATTCGTCAACTTTTAGGCACTGAAGATGTGTACGACGACGTGCGTGCGAATTTGTCAAACGTTTGATCGGACATAAACATCATTTGATCGATCGTCCACCTCAACGAATCGTGTGGTGTTACAAAGAGTGGCAGTCGGCGTACAGCCTTCTGCGAGAAAGTCAAGGCGATTCCATCGTCTTTGTAGAAGGCATTCCTGGCGAGGACGACGGGATCGTGTCTGATCCTAGTCAAACTCATTTGGTTATTTTTGACGACATGTTAGGAGAAGACGAAGAAGAAATTAAGCACTGGTTTACGCGCAAAGGGCATCATCGTAATGCCAGTGTCATTTACATCACCCAAACTTTGTTTCAACAAAGTAAAGCCCATCGTACCATCAGTCTCAATGCTCATTACGTGGTGTTGTTTAAAAGCCCTAGAGATAAATCGCAAGTACAAGTCTTAGCCAAACAGTTAGGAACACCTTGGCTGACTCACGCGTACGACGATGCCACTCAAACCCCACACGCTCATTTACTCGTGGATTTAAAACCCACCACTCCCGATTATTTGCGATTTCGTACCCATCTGTTTCACCACTGGTGCCAAGACGGAGGGCCTGTCGTGTACAGGTCCCCTTTGTTGATTTAATCACAATCACCAAAAAAGTCTATAAAAACCTCGGTCACTTGGGGTCTCTCTCACACAGCGTCAACATGACGTCCCTTCAGTCTCATCTTCTCATCAAATTGATTCGTGCCTTGTACGGTATCAGTCGCGAAAAAACATCCACAAATACGTGCTCGTGTCTTAGAAGCTAGTCTCAAAGAAGTCTTACAATGGTTTACGGTGACAGCACGTCAACTACTCCAGGGCATCATTCAGATTCCACATCAAACCAAACGTTTTTTTTTAGACAAACAAAGTCGCCTTGACGCAGCTAGCCGATCCTCACATTGACACTCAAACCAAAATGCAAATCATTTTAAAACCTGGAGGTAGCGGTTCTCTAGGAGGTGTCATCATTCGTTCCCTCTTAAAATGGGAGCCTAATGCTCCCAAAGTCCTCCCCAAGAAAAAAGCCACGCCCAAACGTACCCAGAAGAAAAAGAAAAAGAGCAACGGTGTCAAGACCAGGTCACAGCCTCAGAAAAAGAAAAAGAAAAGTCTACAAACAACAGCTTCTACCCGCAAGAGAGTGTCTCCAAAAAGTTCTCCACCAGCGGTGACACCCTCTTCCTCTTTAGCGGCAGTGGCCGCTGCTCACAAAGTACCTGTCCCCAAAATGAAAGCCCAAGAGAGAACGGGTGTGTTTCAAAGTTTACTGGATTTGTCCAAGCAAGAACTGTCCCGATTTAGTCCGTTGCGAACTCCTCCACGACGTGTGTTGCCTGTCATCAAGTTGATACGACGTAAAGACAATCAGTGGTGACGCATTCCAGTATAAAAAGACCTGAGGCAAACAATACGGATCAGTGTTTTTGTGCTGCTAAACGCCCAAAGATGTCCCCTCCAAGAAGTGCACACCGTTACCATCGTGTTCCTTCTTCGGTCCAAAAAGGAAAAGGAAAACGAAAAAGAAAATCACGTCATCCAAAAAAACGCATCGCCAAACGTCGACGTCACCCCCAGAAAAGACACACTCGTTCAAAGAAAAGAAGAAGTCACCAAAAAGGAGGATGGGTGACTAGTCTTTTATTACCAGGCATGATCAAAGCTCTTAAAGCTATTTAAATCTATGACCACTAGCCAAAATAAGATAAAAGGACGCATGTGAAGCCATGGACTTTAGTATATGTTGTGCACCAAAAGAAGTCTCCTCGTCGTCGTTATCCTGTCCAGAAAGGAAAAAGATAAAGACAGTTTCGTCATCCGAGAAAACGCTTAGCCAAACAGACGTCACCCCCAGAAAAGAAACACTCATCCAAAGAAAAAGAGGAGCCACCAAAGAGGAGTATTCTTTGGCGATTTTGGAAAACACATCGTTAATGTCTTGAAAGGTACAATACCTTTGTCTAAACACCAGAAAGAATGCTTAGCCAAACATCGACACGTTCTTCGCCAAATGGTCCAAAAGAAAATACCCATTGGTCAAAAGAAAAAGATGTTGGTGCAACGCGGAGGAATTTTGCCCTTTTTGCCCATGTTACTGAAAGGAGTAATGGGAACAAGAGGAAGACCCTTACTGAAAGGAGTAATGCCAACAATATGAGGACCCTTGCTGAAAGGACTATTGGGAAACATCCTGGGAGGATAAAGACAAAAAGGTCCAAGAAGATAAAAGGAACCTTTGGAGTCAAAAGATCTCAGACGTGATCCTTGAAATCCGATGGAAGGACGAAAACTAGCTTTAGTGCCTTACAAACGATGGATGAAATATCATCGTTGGCAAGAACAACGAACCCCTCATTTACCTCCCAGTCCTCATTTGACCGAGATGTCCCAGTTACAACACGAATTGCAATCATTGATGGATCGCAGCGATTTGTCAGAAACGGAAAAATCTCAACGGTACGGTCAATTGCTCCAACGACTGCAACTCTTTCACCAGAAAGCTTTAGACGAAACAGCTCTACCCACTCTGAAAGATTTTAAGACTGATGAAAAGTCCATCACCACCACCACCACCACTAACCCCAGTAATCAAGACAGAAAGTCCACCACCACTAATCCCAGTGATCAAGACAGAAAAAGAAGAATAGCAAACTCCACCAGAAAAAGTACGCAAGTTAACAACACCACCTACATCCAGAATTGGTTGGATTCAAAAGATGATGGCTACACCTTCTTCCTCAGAAGAGAAAAAGAAAGAAGGGAAACCAGAAGTGAAACAAGAACTGATTACCCCATTCAGACATCTTCCTCCTCGACACCTATCGCTCGTCGGACACATAAAGCATTACAATCCAAGAAAATACCACACGAAGAAAAGAAGAGCATCAGTGAAAGTGGATCACTTGTTAAAAAAATGGAGAAGGTGTTAGCCAGTATTTACTACGATCCATCCCATCCTGCAGGTTACGGAGGAGTTCAGAAATTGTATCGTGCTGCCAAAACTCGACTGAAAAGTGTTCGTTTACCTCAAGTGCAACGCTGGTTACAAGAACAAGCCACGTACACCTTACACAAACCCATTCGATGAAAATTTTCCAGAAGTCGCACCCGAGTGGAGGGCATCGATCATCAATGGCAAGCCGATTTAGCCAATGTCTCTCATTTGGCCACCTACAATCGTGGTTACAAATATTTGTTTTGTGTCATCGACGTCTTTTCCAAATTTGCTTGGGTCGTGCCATTGACTTCCAAATCGAGCACTGAGTTAGTGCGAGACCTCCAACTGGTGTTGAAACAAAGTGGGCTTCACCCTTCTTCGATGGCAAACTGACAAAGGCACCGAATTTCTGAACCAAGCTTTCCAAAAAGAATTGAAGAAACGTGACATACATTTTTTCACCACCGAGAATCCCGAAACCAAAGCCAGCATCGTGGAACGTTTTCAACGCACCTTGAAAGAACGCATTTGGAAATATTTTACGCATCAACACACTCTCAAGTACATCGACGTCTTGCCACACATCGTCCAATCGTACAACCAATCTTACCATCGGAGCATCGGACGTGCCCCACAAGAAGTGTCAACCGACAACGAAGTGATCGTCTTCGAGAACTTGTTTGGTACGTCCCCGACAGTGACTATCCCCAAGAAAGGTGGAGTGTTGGCACCAGGAGATTGGGTGCGCATTGGCAAAACCAAACGCACTTTTGACAAAGGTTACTTTCCCAACTGGACCACCGAATTGTTTCGTGTCACCGAACGTGTGCGTGGCCGTCATCCTCCACTCATAAATTGGAAGACATGAACGGGGAAGTGTTAAAAGGAACGTTTTACTTAACCGAGTTACAACGTGTGACCAAAAAAAAGACGACGTGTACGAGAACGAAAGCATTCGCGATCGAAGAACCCGAAAAGTGGGAAAACGACGTGTCAAAGAAGTCAAAGTACGTCGGAAAGGATATCCTCTCAGTTTTGGCTCTTGGATCGACGCTTCGCAACTCATCGACTATGAAAAGAAGTGACCATCATGCCCTTCAACACAGCCTCAGCTACCACAGTAATCACTCCGTCGCCCAGTTCTTCTCTGCAAGATCTACAAAAGCAACCCTTGTGGGTGTGGTGTGGAGAACGTGTGCCTAAAATGCAAATCGTCTTTTTCTGCCAAATCTTTGTGGTGTATTGTGTCATCGGTGCTGCCATTGCCAATCTGAGTTTGCAACAAGGAGACAAACAATTGTGGATCATTTTACTTAGCAGTTGCATTGGTTATCTTCTTCCCAATCCGTCTCTGAAATATTACTCTAACGGAAACAACGGAAGTCTTGCGTTCAACGTTAGTCCCCCATCCAACAGTCACCCTAACCATCCTCTTTTAGACACTCCTCTGACTTCCAGTGACTCCTCGGACACTAGAACTGTGGAATTATGAACAACCAATGTTACTTAACGTTACCCAGTGACAGTTCCATGGAGGTGTTTCCCAATAACACTTTGTGCTGTTACACGGCCAAATTACCTCAGGCCATTCAATTGTATCACGAAGCCTATTGGGAAGTGGCTTTGGTGGAAATGATTCACCCTACACAAATCCTAAATATCCTTCCTAATCAAAACACTTTTGCGGTGGAAGTTCATGACGAGCAAGTGCAACAAGCCTTGGATGAACGTAGCAGTGTAGCTGACTCTATGAAATCGCAAGACCCCAAAACGAAACGAACCACTTACCGGTTGAAAATTCCCCCAGGATATTATTTCAGTGGTCAACATTTGGTGAACACTATTGCTGACAGGTTCAGTAACGTGTTTGGTAAAGTCTTAGAGAAAACCAGAAAAAGTGTCACGATCGATTACCACAAAATATCTCGTCGCCTACTCATCAAATTTTCAGAGGACAAAGTATTGGCCATTACATTTTGTCCTGAATTGTATGACATTTTTGGTGGAGACACTAAGTTGATCAAGATTGCAAACGAAATACCAGCCGTAACCGGTAACTCGGATTTTGCCAAATATTTTAGATTCCCTGTAGAAATGAACCAACGACTGAATCTGATTTTTGTGTACTCCGATGTGGCGGAGTACAACGTGGTGGGACACACCTCCTTACCGTTACTGCGTGTCATTCCTTTCAAAGTGGATTCTGCCACGAGCGCTGACGAGGAAGGTGGAAACACCTATCCCGTTCACCGCGAATTTGTACATTCTCACTATTTGCCCGTCAGTAAGTCGTATTTCGACACTGTCAATATTACTATAAAAGGAGATCTGGGGCAAAATATTTCATTCACCCAAAGGGAAAGTCACAGTGAAACTCCATTTTCGAAAACGATTACTCTAACCTTTTGTCAGTCGCGTATCCTGTGTACCGAGGAGTCGCTCGACAAAGAGGACACGGTTTAGGAGATATGCTAAAATCAGCCTCTCGTTCGGTAGCTCTCGTTTTGAAACCGATGGTGACACGGGAATTGCACGCCTTGAAAGATGCCGCGTTGACGCACGGCAAAGGATTTCTCCAAAATGTCATCATTGATAAACAAAACCCCAAAGAATCCTTCTTGAGAGCAGGCAAAAATGTCTTGCTTCAAACGGGTAAAGACATTTTGGGCCGCCGAGAAACTCCTATAAATGCCATTGGCGATGCCGAGTCAGACATTCCTGCTTCCCTGGCACCACAGCAAGGACAAGGCAGAAAAAAGACGACGAAAACACCCCTTCAGAGGACTTCACACCCCTAGAGCTAGAAAGACTAAGAAAAGAAAAACTGTCCGAGAGTTAGACGTTTTTGATTATTAAATCAGAGAAAATGATGCACCGAGAGTCTTGCGCTTGTTCCAAGTCGGAACTGGATCTGTTTGCCATGCCACCCACCATGATGACAATGCAAGAATCCCAATGGGTCGAATTTCATCCCGTCTCCTCTTTGACAGATGCAGCTCCCATCGACTTTGAAATCAAAGGACAACCCGAAGATTACATCGATCTGAATAGCAGTTACTTGTATCTGCAACTCAAAACAGACAACACCAATCCAGGAGACAATGCTAGAGTAGCTCCCGTCAACAATTTCATGCATTCCTTGTTCAGCTAAGTGGATTTGTACTTGAAAAACAAACTGTTCAGCAGTAGCATGGATACTTTCCCTTACCGAGCGTACTTGGAAAATCTTCTGACGTACGGAAAAGAGGCCAAGAACACTCATCTGGATGCTTGCGTAGTTTGGAAACCTGACATCGCAGGTGAGAACAAGTTTAACGACACATCCTTGATAGCCGATGACGATCCTCACAATGTGGACTTTAACGACCGTCGAAAGAAAATCATGCAAGGTCGTAATTTAGAACTGATGGATCGTTTGCATTTAGACATGTGGTTGCAGAAAAGTATTTGCTGAACGGAGTGGATATTCACCTGAGACTCAATCGCAGCAGTGTCGCTTTCCATTTGATGGCTCATGCCAACGAGTACAAAACCATCATCCAAGAAGCCAGACTTTACGTGCGCCGCGTAGAAGTGTTACCTAAAGCGGAAAACGACATCAGTCACACATTGAGCAGATCGACCGCCAAGTATCCGATACGACGCGTAGAAGTGAAAACGTTCACCATTGCTGCTGGACTCCGATCCAAGATCGAAGATCATCTGTTCCAAGGACAGTTACCCAAACGCTTAATCATTGGTATCGTCAGCAACGCAGCCCTCAACGGAGCCCACGATCAAAATCCTTTCCAGTTTAAGCACTACAGAGTGTCCAAGATCGAAGCCAGTCGCGATGGCAGAGACTTTGTGTACCACACCCTTCGAACCTAACTTTGCCCAGAAAAATTACTTCAGATCGTACTTGTCCCTGTACGAAGCTACAGGGCAACTAGGAACCAACACCAGTCACGGTATTTCGTACGAAGATTATGTAGGAGGTTACACTTTGTGAGCCTTTGATTTTACTCCAGACCAAGGCAGCGATGAGGGACATTTCCACCCTATAAAATCCGGTCAACTGCGCGTGGAACTTCATTTTCCAGAAGCTCTCACCGAGACGGTCAACGTCATCTTGTATGCCGAATTCGATAATACCATAGAAATCAACTGTTTGAGAGAAGTCATTCTAGACTATTAGAAACAATGGAAGACACTTATCCCTCATTGAACGGAAGAGAATCTTTGGAAATGGAATGGGAGGATAGTGTGAAAACAGAACCCAAAGACCAAGACAAAGAGGACGAGGTAGTGGTCAAGTCCAGATGGCCAGAACAAGAACAACAACTGACTAATAAAATTACGGAACTGACCAAGAAATATTGTTATGGATGTCAAAACGATCATCCCGGTTAAATTCAACACGATAAATGTATGATGAGTCAAGAAGAAAAATTGGACGAGTATCTGGACGACGCTTGGAGTCTCATCTCAGAAGAAGCAGTGTTGCATGAGTGGTATAAAGGCTTGCGTGATCATTCCTGCCCACCATTGTCTACTCTAGAGATCTATCGCATCGAATCTCTCTTAGCCCAGAGTGCGGAAACATGGCGAAGATACGGCTACTTGACAGAGCGTTTCAAACAAAAAGTCAGAATTGAATTGATGACTTATCATTACCTGTGAAGGAAAAAAACAAACAACAAAACAAAAAATTGGATACCTGGGAACTTTATTACCTTTTGAACAACAGTGCGTATACTGCTTCTTGGAATCCTGTCGTGTGCGCTAAAGATGAACTACCTCATCGCAAACCTCAAGATCATCAAGCTTATGTCATCAACACGGACGAAAGTCATCTCCCAGGAACTCACTGGGTTGCCGTCTACTTCCCTCAAGAGGATTGTGTGGAATATTTTGATTCGTATGGATTACCCCCTTTGGAAGTCGATATCATTGACTTTATGAGAAGAAATGCCCAGACGACACGTTACAATAATATGAAATTACAAGGCACAGATTCCATGGGGTGTGGACAATATTGTGTGTATTTTCTTCATCAACGCAGTCTTGGATATCCTTTAGAACATTTAGTGACTTATTTTGATCGTCACTCTTCTAGAAACGATGAGAAAGTAGATCGATGATTTTGTGACCATTATGGCTATCTTTTGTCTTTAGCTAGGAAACGTAGTGTACATCAATGGCGTCATGACTTTCATCAATGGAAATCTCACATGATTTGACAATGTTGTCAACCTTGTCAAAAATAATTTGTTTGATGTTATTGTTAGTTGTTAGTAGTTGATTGTTTATCTGAATAAAAAATGTTGTGTTTTTGAAAAAAAATGTGTCTGTCGTTTGTTTTCAAAAAACACTGTGAATATATGCTCTTTGACTTTCTCTCTATCCCTCACCACGACATTCGCTATCATAGCGTTCCAACTCAACAAAAACCAAGTAGGGATGTTTTCTATTGCGTCCGCGTTTTTGAACCATATAAAGCGGGTTGGTCTCCAGACTGGCCATCCACTGTTGACTCGTCAACCTATGAAGATGCCTTCCAGACTAGCCAAGCTGAACGAAGCTTACGTCAATTTACATCGTGTCAGGCTAAACCTGATACCGAAGCCTGAAGAGATAGAGAATGTCAGGATGTTAGCCATAGCCCAAGACCTAGTAGAAGAGGTTTTCAGAAAGGAAATCAAAAAAGAACAAGAAGAATGGACAGAGAAGTACAGACTTCAGAAACAGAGAACAGCAACAACAACAGCAGCAGCAGCAACAAGAACCAGACAGAGGTTTTGTGGACTGCCGTGTGGACACCAAAGAGTTCTCCTTCTCTTTCCGCAGAAGCAGACCGTATCGTATAGGAAAGCCTGCCGCCAGACGGGGACGCAATCTTAGCAAAAAAGTATTGACATCACTCCTCGTCAACAAAAAACAGCCCTTTTCAGGGCTACCCCAATACTCTAGGAAAGACATACTAATTCAATTGCCAAAACAAATTTATGTGCTTGTATATTTCAAAAAAATAGAAGTGTGTCTATAACACTTCGTTTCTCTGTCTTGTCGAATCGTGCATGTCTGTGTTTGTAAGTAAAAATGTCAACGTGAGTGTTTCATTTAGGTCCGCGCGTTTGATGTGATGGTAAGTTTTGGTGTTAGGGATGTTTACCTTTACGTCCGTGCTTCAAGTATATAAACGACGCGATCGTCAGTCTGGCTACCCATCGTCAACGAGTCAACACTGAAAATGAGCAGCAGGATTGCTAAGCTTTTAGAACTTTAAATGCACCTGGAGTATGCCAGACGTCTCCTGGACGAGCTGGCTATGGAGGCTGTTGCAGAAGAAGCAAGGTTGGAAGAAGAGGAGGAAAAAAAGAAGAAAGAAGAGGAGAAGGAAAATAAGCGAGGGATCCTGCCTCACCTCATACTAAGACCTCTGTGTGAGGTCAAGCCTGAGGTGAAGACACCAAAGTCTCCACAGCCACCACTTCCACAACAAAGACAGCCACAGACTCTGCCACCAATACCAAGACCCGCTGTCCCCCAGAGAGAAACCTGGGAGGAGGAGGCATGGGAGGAATAGGAAAGACAGAGGCAAAAGTGGGAGCCTCTGCGTCAGCATCATCCCAGGGTGTGGAATAGAAGAAGGAAGGAACAAGTGTTCACCATCCCTCAAACTGAAGAGTGGGATAGTGAAGCCAATCAACCTCCCTCTGCTCTCCCAACCACACGCATAAATTGGGAGCAGGACTGGAGCCGGCGATGCGTGTGTGGTGCCCGCCCTGGGAGATGTCATCATTAACCAGGTGTATTTGGAGTTCTAAAAAAAACAGCCAATTTGTGTGAATGTGAAGTAGTGTGAATATAAACACTCACTTCTTTACAGATGTGTGTGTGTGTGTTTGCGTTCGCATTCGTTTGTGAGGATAGTATAGTGTGTATGTTTTATGCATTCTCGTTCGTTGGTGTGATAGTAAATATGGTGTGTTTTATGCATTCTCGTTCGTTGGTATGGATAGTAAGTATGGTGTTTTTTATGCTTTCGCTTTCGTTGGTGAGGATAGTAAGTATGGTGTGTTTTATTCATTCTCGTTCGTTGGTGTGGATAGTAGGTATGGTATATTTTATGCATTCTAGTTCGTTGATGTGGATAGTAAATATGGTGTGTTTTATGCTTTCGCATTCGTTGGTGTGGATAGTAAATATGGTGTGTTTTATGCATTCTCGTCCGTTGGTGAGGATAGTAAGTATGGTGTGTTTTATTCTTTCTCGTTCGTTGGTGAGAATAGTATATATGGTATGTTTTATGCATTCTCGTTGGTTGGTGTAGATAGTATATAATATGTAAAGTGAGTATAAGGGATGTTTTCATTCACGTCCGTGCTTGACATATATAACGCGGAACGTTCGTCAGTCTACCTACCCGCGTTGACTAGTCAACACAAGATGGAATTGTTTCACGAGTTAAGAGACAGTTATTTTTGGATGATGGATGCAGCCTACGTGGTGGAAAGGCTAGAACAGGAATGGAACTATCCAGACAGCCAAGACTTTGTGACCAGTCAAGTCACTAGCCTGAAAGTAGCCAGGGATAAGGTGGCAGGGATGATAGAAGAGGAGGTGGAGAAGTTAAGAGGCTTCATCCATCGTAAATATGTGAGAGTCGGGACATTGAAGGACGCACTTGATAATGTCATCCAAGTGAGGTGCTTTTTAGAAGAGCAAGTAAATTTTACGGAGTGGTCTTTTGTCCTGTGGGGATTAGAGAAATTAACGAAATCTGAAGACCTAATGAGAAAAGTGATGAAAGAAGAGGTAAAGAAAATCAAAGACACATGGGCAAAAGAGAGAAAGGAGAAGGAAAACAGAAAGAGAAAAGAGGAGTTTGAAAGACTAAATCAAAACTGGATGAAGGTACAGGAAACGTTTAGAGCAATGGGACATCCTGACTGGATTCCAGACGAAGAAAAGAAAAAGACGAAGAAAGGAATCATTGGAAAATTAAGAAGCTAACGAAAGAACTGGAGACAATAGAAGCAAAAACCAAAGGCCCTTTTCAGGGCCACTCCATTGCCTCGAAAAGAATTATTCTTTCTTGCCTAAAAATTTTTTTATTCGATTTTATAATTTATATTTAACTCCCTAAAACATTGTTCTCTTACTTTAAAAAGTTAATAGTCAATTGTATAATTTGTGTATGATAGATTGATGTTCATCAATCTATGGAAAGAAAACGAATATATAAAACATACTCTACGATCCACTGACACGAAGTTCAACGCAAATGATTCAAACTTTATATAGAAATGACACAGGTGGCATGACGTCACGGTACTTGCTATATACTATCCACAAACACGAACGCGAACGATTCAAACTTTGTATAGAAATGACACAGGTGGCATGACGTCACGGTACTTGCTACATTGTTGCAAGTGTCCAGTACCGTGACGTCACCCTACCTGTTCCATTCCTATTGTCCCTATACAAAATTCCCATTGAGGCTATACTACCCCAAGGTGATATTTTGAGGCTATTAATCTTGAGGCTATACTACCCCAGGGGGGGGGTCTGTAATGTATTTTCCCATTGAGGCTATACTACCCCACTACACTACTAATGTTGTTTGTATATTTAATTGTAATGCATATGGTCACAATGATATATAATGTTATAAATTGTACCTAAAGAAGCTTTATTTAGTGGTACAGTCGAATAGTCCAATTATTAATCTATGGAACTAGAAGAGAAAATAGTACAGCCTATATGACTCAGCCGTGATTTAGTTTCAGATAGAGCATTGAAATGAATTCTTTGGTTTGTACTTGTACTTACAACAGCCAATTTGGTGTTGCAGGAGGAAAGTATCAAACGCAGTAAATTGATTTGTGTCGGAATAATATGATGAGACTGATCAACAAACTGTAATTCAATTTAGTAACCTTTTGAACTGGAAATAGTAGAGATTATACTAATACCACCTTGCTAACGGATGATTGCAGGTATTGCATATCTAAGTTCCTGGCTCCGTA
Source organism: Megalonaias nervosa (assembly GCA_016617855.1). Taxonomy (NCBI): domain Eukaryota; kingdom Metazoa; phylum Mollusca; class Bivalvia; order Unionida; family Unionidae; genus Megalonaias; species Megalonaias nervosa. The sequence goes on from JAECUM010057444.1 coordinate 19,901, forward strand.
TTTTAAGGAAAAATCCAACTCAAGCTCACAATGAGAAGCCCAACATATATTATAACTTTGATTAAAATTAAATTAGATTAATAGAATTTTCAGGATCGTACAAACTTCGATTCCTTTATTAGCCTGCTACATTTATATTTTCTGTGCGAATGTACAAAAAGATAAACAAAACCAGGACTTAAACGGTGAACATGTCAATATCTCGCAGGATACAGTAAGAGACCTGCTATTCCAGTCTGTGATCCATATTGCTATCAATTCGTTTGAGCATTAAATTTTGCTAGCGTAGAGCGAATAATGAATACATTTCGCTTAAGTATTTTCATCTATCCGTTATTCACCCGACAAATGTGTTTTCGTTTAAAATTGAGCTTTGTTGTTTCAAACATGAATATCGCTGACTGATAATAAGAAAAAAAAATATTTTGATGACTTCATATACAAATATGTGCTACAGTTACAAAACACAACATGATGTCATTCTGTCATCCGAATGCTGCTTTGTGACATATGTCGCCCTAATGATGGTTACGTACTAGTGTGAGTGTGTGCGTGTATGTGTGTGTGTGTGTGTGTTTAGGGGGTAGCCTGGGGTGACTCTGCAAACAGTTATATACAGTAAATGTTACATATACTGGTAGGTGATATTGCAAGAAATCTCATGTAATGTATAATCTCATTCCTTGGCCAAGATAAACTTCATTTTCACTTCTTATATGAGAGAATGTAGGAAAATAAATATCAAGTTCGCACATCGGATATTTTTAATTTTCAGTTCAGTCTGCAATAGGTGTTAATCATATGTGATACAAAAGTGTTCCAGTGTAAGAGTCTTGTGTAAAAATGGTGGCATAGCAAATGTTTTTTTTTTGTTGTTGTTGTTTTTCTTTATTTTCATGGATTCACGTGTATACCATCTTAGAATTTCTAAAATTATGTGATTTTTGTTTTGCTTTTAAAAAGCACCTTCATTGAAATGAAAAACGATGCAGGTGCCGCAGTCTTTGAGGCCGACAAATTACAATGTGGGATGTAACAATATTTATATGGACTATTCTAAAAACCATTTAAAATTTTTATGTGAACCCCTGAAGTAATAAGCCTTTATAGTAGACTGAAATGCATATCAAACGACACACGTTATTATGTCACAAACAACTGCATCAGTTGCATGTTTGGTCATTTTGTTGACTGATAACCGGGTACATACAGTAGTTTCCACCAGCCTGCAAGTACTCATCAGGCTCACACAGTCATGGGCTTGGGATGTTGATAGCAGAGGGCCATTCAGCTGGAGTGTCATATTACCTTGGACCACAGGCTCTTGATTCCGGGGTAAGCTAATGTGTACACTCACCAATTAACACAAGGTAACTAACTCTCGCTGGTCACAATCTGACCCCTCGATGACTACGACCTAATTTTCCGATACTATCTGCGCATTCAGTTACTCATAAAGTATACCACTGTAAAGAAGACACTCCACACCTTTCATCCATTGCCATTTAAGCAACCTTGCTGATTCTGAAGGGCCAGTTTTGCGAAAAGTTTATACGTTGCTTCGTGTCTTCCACACACAGACGACCATTCCAAAGATGAACTTCCGGTCTACTTCGGAGTGAATGCGATTGGAGCGTGATTGCTTCAGTGATTGGCTCTTCCATTGAATGAGTCTTTACAAACATCGTTTTCAATTGTTACATCTTAACCCTCCAAATATGCAATCGGAATATCCTCGGTATTTTCTGTCAAGTCATTTCGCTGTTCCGATCGTTACATGTGCTCAAGACTATCTGACATTTGCCTGGAAAATATTTAACAACATTTCTTGACATGTTAATTACAATGAATTTTTTCTTAGCGCTTTCTGAATAGCTATATAGGTGATATCTGATTGTGCGTGAAGAAAGATTTTTTTTTTTAAATTGTAGACTTATTTAATAACCGTAAGTTCAACTGACATGTTATCTACAAAATGTTAAAGACTGCTTTGTAAACATTTCTCTTTATGTTAAATTCTATCAATCTTGTATAGGATTTACCATCTCAAGAAAATTAAAGGATTAACTTGGTTAGTTCTTCTATAGTTACTTGTCACTAACTTGCATACACAAACACAAAATTGAATCTCATATAGAATTTGCATTGTTAAGAAAACAAAAGATCAACTTGGTTAATTCTTGTGCAATTATTTGTCACTACTTTGCATACCCAAACACAAAATTGAATCTCTTATCGGATTTACACTGTCAAGAAAACAAAAGGATTAACTTCGTTAATTCTTGTGCAATGATTTGTCACTACTTTGCTTACCTAAGCAAAACATTGAATCTCATATAGGATTTATTCTGTCAAGAAAACAATAGGATTAACTTGGTTAATTCTTGTGCAATTATTTCTCACTACTTTGCTTACCTAAGCAAAACATTGAATCTCGTATAGGATTTATTTTGTCAAGAAAACAATATGATTAACTTCGTTAATTCTTGTGCAATTATTTGTCACTACTTTGCTTACCCAAACCCAAAATTGAATCTCTTATAGGATTTACCCTGTCAAGAAAACAAAAGGATTAACTTCGTTAATTCTTGTGCAATGATTTGTCACTACTTTGATTACGCAAGCAAAACATTGAATCTCATATAGGATTTACACTGTCAAGAAAACTCAAGGATTAACTTGGTTAGTTCTTGTGCAATTATTTGTCACTACTTTGCATACCCAAACACAAAATTGAATCTCGTATAGAATTTACACTGTCATGAAAACAAAAGGATTAACTTGGTTAATTCTTGTGTAATTATATGTCACTAGTTTACATATCCATACACAAAATTTTATTCAAAATGTATACATGTTATGACCTGTAGAGATAACGGCACTTAACCAACCATGTGAGGTAGGTGATTGGATTTGGTTATGTAACAATTTACTCTCTGTAAATGAAAGCTATTTTATTTTGATAAACTTCACCTTTTTTAAGCACTGTATGTGTGTTTTGTATGTAAAATGAATTATTTGCTGTTGCAAAGGCTGTAGAGGGTCACAATATCATTTTGTTAGGCCAAAGTGGGACAGGAGAAAGTTTTGTGGTTAAGGAAATACAAAATAAAATTGTCTGCAGCAGGTAAAAATCTCAGTGTAACTGGCACAACAGGCATTGCAGCACTGAATGTGAAAGGATGCACAGTGCATTCCTGTTCTGGCATTGGTGTTGGTAGATATGACAGTGATGAACGATGTAGAAAAGGTGTCACTGATGAACATTTTGATTCATATAAACAAAATATTTTGAAAGCAGACTGTTTTATAATTGATGAAATGTTTATGCTTTCACTGAATCTTTTGAACAAATTGAACATGTATATAGAATGGTTAAAGATTCAGATTTATATTTTGGAGGTATACAAGTTATTGCAAGTGGGGACTTTTTCAGCTTCCGCCTGTACCTGACCCACTGACATGTGATTCGGGTGAATAATGTTTCAAATCCACCATTTTTGCAATGGTATTTGGGTATAAAATTGTCCTTGATAAGGACATAAGACAAGATGAATTAGATTTCATAAAGTCTATCAATGATGTTTCAAAGGGAGAAATCCCTGAAGATACCAAAAACTTGATCTTGAGGCTGCAGAGACCTCTACCACTGGAGATGACCCAATAAGACTTTGTGGGCGGAACTGTGATTGTGAAATATGCAATGCATGCAAACTTATGGAAATGGATGGTGTATCAACGTGTCATCAGTCAATAGACGAGGATGACAATAATCGGTGCAATAACATGTGTATTCCAAAACTGTTACACTTGAAAATTAGCTGTCCAGTTATGATGGTCAAAAACTTAAACTCAGCACTAGTAAATGGTTTACAGGGAAAGGTTGTGGCAATAAAGGAAGACTCTGTGACAGTTGATTTTGAAAATAATTTAGTTCAGTTGGGAAGAGAAACTTTTACTGTTTACAGTACCATTGATAACAAGATTGTAGCCACAAGGCATCATATTCCAATCATTCTCTCTTTCAGCATTACCATTCACCAAGGCAAAAGTACTGACTTTACACAGAGTTGAAGTTGATGCATCAAATATTTTTGCACCAGGTCTGTTAGATGTAGCAATGGAGAGGACCAGAAATAAAAAGGGACAAAAGGCTATCAGTTTCAATTCATACTCAATGATTCCACATAGATCTTGCATATATGAATTCTACAATAAATAAATATTTTGTACAGTTTGATTCAAGTTTAGAATGTTGTAGACATTCTGTTTCTTTATTAGAGAACCTCAATGTTGACTTTGATTATGAAACAGGTTCTGATTCTGATAACTCTGACTTTTCTAATGGAGATATTTTAGAAGTTGATGTAATGTTGTAGATCGGGGAAGACATGCTTGCTTCACGTAGTGACCAAGAATGTAGGTCAACAACAGTTGACATTTTAGAGCATCATGTTGACCATACAAATATGAAACAACTTATCCCATATAATGCAATAACACCAGAGCAAATGAGATTAAAAGTAACACTAACAGAAATCTTTAAAACGCCATTGCAAGAGTTGAATACATTTTTTGAGATATTGTACCAAAACTTCAAAGTATCTTTAATAGAGTATGTGGTAATATAGAGGTCAGAAAACCAGAATCAAAGACATGGACTGAATATTATTCTGAAGTTTACCAGTTTTCAGTGTCTCAGGAATGCATCCAAATTCTTGAAAATTTCTTGAATTCTGTGCCAAATGATAATACTTTTTTGCATTTGGAAAGATTTTTGACAGAATTTGTGAAATTGTTTTGGACAAAAATACTACTGACATTTTCATTTCAACACAAGTTGTACGTGCATCTTCGATACTTGTATACTTGCAAAGAGTAGATACCATAATATGAAGAAAGGAAAGAACAGTTTGTACAGAAAAGAAACATTAACTTGGTCAGTCAATGTTTCTTACACGTAAAAATGTTAGACCGCCTTACAACTTAGCTGTTGATTTGGAAAACAATAGCAAGTAGAAACAGACCTTGCACGAGACACAAAGAAGACAGAATATTAAACAAAGTCTAACTAACATCAAGGACTCTGTATTTGAATTTTTCTTGGTTCTGTACCAAATGCTATTAGAAAAAGAGTCAATACTATATCAGACTTCATATTTATAAATATGGCAATAATATCATATTTTGTCACTGTGCTTTTGGACTTCGATTACTTACAATGAACGCACAGGCACTTGTTTGTATCAGTAAAAACGAGAAAACTAATAACAATTTGATCCTCCGCTCTCAGTTGACATGTTAAGTGTGAGTAAGGGATGGTGTTATCATTAGTTTTCCACTATTTAATTAAAATGTAAACTTTAGATTGCATCAAGCTAAATCGTTTTATCATTTTACAAGTTCAATATGTGCATCATAAATATTCAAGTTACTGTATATGTTGTTCGTGGGATTTTTGGGGATTGCATTTCTTTCACTCTTCAGATATATAATGTCTTGCAGTCATCTGTTACAGCTGGATCTGTTTTTGCAAAGAACTTGTATATTGAACACTTATGAATATTGTTTTATGAAATCAAAAGAATAGAAAATATTTTATTGTTAAAAAGGGTGATGTACAGTTAACAATGATGCCAGTTTGGTTATAGTCTCAGATAGTAAAGGAAGATACCTGAAATCTCAGTTGCACATTGTAGACATCAATTCCAATAAAATTACACAGGTTGACCAAAGCTGGAGAACTTCACAACAAGGTATTGATTTCCTCTGAGTCTTGAGGATCTTGCCAAAATATACAGTAATTTAATGAAACGGTATTATTTTGGCTTTGGAACATGTGATGTAGCAAAAAAAAAAACAAACAGCTGGCAACTCATTCTTCTTTTGTACATTACCATTTCAGATTTTTATCAAAGTGCAATAAAAGTATTGGCTACTAATGCTTTTTGGAAAGCATCCCCAAATTAAATTTGGACTCCCTGAAATTCCCCCTATGTTTAGCACATTTATTTATTGGACCTAGTGAGAATCTGGAAAAGGAAACGATTGTTCAGAAAGTCAGATGCAACCACATTCTGCTCGTATTCATTCAGTTTTAATCTACTATTGGATGACATACATCCAAATCCAATAGTGACAAGATGTTGTCTATGTAGGATTTTGGAATGCCGTTACAATGATTGATAGTGTACAAAGATTATGCCACTCCGTTGTAATTCATTGTAGATTAGTCCACTTTTGATTTGAAATTCTGCATCAGAGTATAGAATGGCGATTGTAAGGATTGTCTTATCTCACACCTATAAAACTGATCAGGAATAATGCCAGGTTGTCTTATCATGATAGCATAATGACGGAACAATTTATAGGGCAGATATAGTTTTCACATTTCCAACTCACATTTTCAGCATTTTGTACATCTATATTTGTTTCCAATATATAACACAACATTATCTGCGATGAATATGGTTTTACAGATCATGGGTAAATTTGTGTTTAAATTATTACATCATATGTTCTAATTATTTAGATTTTGGATTTCCGTAGTAGCATCTAGATCAGTGATGGTAAGGATTGTCTTGTCACACGTCTCTAGATTTGCTCCCAATAACAATGATAGCATCAGTTAAGATGATTATTACTACTGTTTGTAACTGTTATGTTTTGGAATATTTATGAAAATTACTGCATGTACTTGCTTATAAGATGAAGCCACATGCTAACTTCACTGACCCCGATATTCCGTCGCATAATATGCTGGCAGATCTAGGTCTTTGAAGTTTGTTAGGATTAGTAAGTAGAACCACATTGACCCTGATCTGCAGGCATATTTATGCAACAGCAGATCAGGATCTTTGTTATTTGCAGTTTGACTCGACTTATAAACGAATATATATGGCATAGTGATAAAACAGACGTATCTGTGTGGATTTTGAAAGCTAAGTGTTATGTATACTGTTACCAAGTTTGAAATAGGCGCTGTAATGAACAAATCAAATATGGCATTTGTTTTGTTCCAAGTGCACAATTCAGCCTTTCTCAACTCACTAATTTATTTGAATACCACACCTCATAACAAAAGCGTACTTGATACTGGTTGAATCCACGTTAGCTATAACTCGTCAGAGGAAAATTATTTGTTGTACGTCTTATTCTGTCAGTTTGTCCAAACCATAGATTTTGGTAATATTAATGTTGCTACAACATTAACCTCTCAAATTAGGGTTTTGTATATCAAAGCTCAGTGTTCAAGTTTCTATTTCAATTTGTAAATAATCAAAAGCATGACTTCACAAAAATGTAGCCTCTTCTCCTTAATTTTCGTCTTTATTCCTTTTCCATTATTTGAGCAAGCTAATTACTTTTGCTGTCCTTACCACCATTATAACCGCACTCCTGTATTCATATTGAATAGAGCAAGGTAGCCTAGCTCACACATTTCATTATAGTATCTTCTCATGCATTTTACTAGATGATATTGTGCATATATATATATATATATATATATATATATATATATATATATATATATATATAGAGAGAGAGAGAGAGAGAGAGAGAGAGAGTTGTTTTTGTTTATGGGCAATGCAAATAGTCTAGTGATGTTTTACAAATATTAACAATTGTACACGGACAGAAGATAGAAGAATGACATTACCTTTCAAAAGTAACAATCCAGAAATGCATGGTAAATGACCAAGATTAAATGAGATTGAGAAAGAAAAAGATTACAGGAGTGGTACAAAAACAGATGGGCATATCTCCCCCATTTGTGGAGGAGGTTGTCAGAATGGCACCCACTGTCTCTGTCACAAGCTTGAAATATTTCCACACCTTACCGCACTATCGTAGGAAAATAACAAAAGCATAGATATATTTTCCAATGAATTTGTCTTATTTGGATATGACATACTTAAATGACAAGATAGTAGCCAGTAGTGTGATGAATGACTACATACTGTGAACATGAAGTTTAAGATAAGAAACTACCTGTATTCATTAAGCCAGTAGTGTGATGAATGACTACATACTGTGAACATGAAGTTTAAGATAAGAAACTATCTGTATTCATTAAGCCAGTAGTGTGATGAATGACTACATACTGTGAACAT
>JAECUM010057447.1:0-15280 GCA_016617855.1 Megalonaias nervosa
CTGTTGTTATTGCGCATTTAGGGAGAATCTCTCAAAATATTGTTATTATTGTGCTGAGAATAGAGGAATGGGGTGCTACCAAGATGTTATCAGAGATATTACAAACCTGTTTATCTATTGATTGGTTAGAAACAATTTGGCTGTCCAGTCTCTGTGCAATTTGTAATTAGCTGTTTGTCGTCCCATACCTGTCGATAAGGGAGCTATGTTGTCGAGCATTCAAGAAGTTTGTGGAGCAATTATGAGGAAAGATCCCTTTTACACAATAATTTGGTGCAATGCTCGTATAAATTAAATCGACTCTTGGGGAGCTATGATCAGTACTGAATTAATTATTGTTTACTGCTCAATCAGTTGATGCAAATTAAAGGTAAAGATGGTAATATTTCTACATTCCCTAGATGCCAGGATGTCTTCACTGAACAAAACTGTCACGTAAGATTATTATATTTGACAATACTGATTATTATATTTGACAATACTGATTATTATATTGGCAATACTGATTGTTATATTTGACAATACTGTCACGTAAGATTATTATATTTGACAATACTGATATGCTTATTTAGTTAAGGTTTTGATCAAAGTCCAGTCATTGAATCTTCGGTGTGTATAAAAATGTTCGATTGATTTTCTCTTCTGCATAAATTTATTGGGGTCTGTAGCGCTTCAGCGTGATACATTAACAAATTGCTTGTTTTGAAATACTTATATGTGTGTCACGGCTTTCAAGAGATTTATCAATTATTTTGAACATTTCTAAAATCGGTATGTCTTTTTCACTCGGGCAAAGACAATGTGCAATCCACTTGTCGACGCCATTTTAATAACACACTACTTGCCATTGATCAACAGCTGACAAGCACGGGGGGGGGGGGCATTCGCGTACGTCGCACTAAACCTACACCCAAATCAAATTATGTTTGTTTTGGTTTAACGACATTTCGAAAAATTATTGGCTATATCATGCCGAAGAAATGGGAGCTAACTTCTTTTCCCAAAGACACATCAAGGCAACGGACCCAAACTGGTTTGGGTATGTACTGATATAGATTTCGATCCGTTGCTTTAACAAATGAGCTACTGTGGCTCCTTATAGTGACTAAACAAATGTTGGTATCAATTCATCAGTCTGAACGTTCTATTGACAAATCCGCTGATAATACAGCGGATTTATCAGCTATATTATCTGATAATATAATCAAGTCTAAATCAGCTGTAACTATGTGGCATATTGACAATAAGAAATTTTCACCAGTGTTATTAATAGTTTGCCCTGAGGTGTAACAAGCAAACTGAACATTTTGTAGCAAAGTTATCTCTCAATTAGAGATTAATTTCCTAAAGAAAACTTGCATCTGTGTGCATTAAAGTATATAGTTAATGTGATATTTAAAGCGTACATACTTTATAATCCATGTCCATGTAGGCTGCATCCCCCCCCCCCCCGGTCTCAGCGGTAATTACTTGCTGGTAAAATTAATCCAGCCTTCCAAATGTTGTTAAAAGCTGTAGCTCGCATGAATAAAATAACTCAAAAGTAGTAGTACTAAATGTATGTCTTTCTTGTTCAAAAAAGATAATATCATTTTGAAGTAAATGAAACAGGCATATGCTGGGAAAGAAATGATTAAAATCCCCTTAAACAGGCAACGCCTAATATTCAAGCACTAAGGAATCCGATATCAGAATTCTTGAGTGAATTTGAGCATGATACTATTTGAAAACCTAAAGGGTGCTTGCTGTTGGTAATTTGTTTCACTGTTTGAGTTTCATTTAATAGGGGCACGACATTCTATTTCACATTGAAAATATTACCAAATTCTTCTATGAAAAATTTTTCTGCAATTTCTTGTCCGATAATTGATAACAGTCTACAGGTCCCATAAAACTTCAAAAGTGTATAAATCACATATGTTCCAGTTCCGAAACCAATCCCTTGAACAAAATAATACATGATGAGCCGTTGGATTTTTTCTTGGGTGTTCTGTTCTCGAATGAGGCGATTGTTTATTTCAACCTCTATTTTAGGGAAAATGATATAATATTCGATTCTCATAGAAGTATTTAATTAAGTTAACGTTTATGCCTTAGTAGGTGTCTATTTCAACTGTAGAAATTTGCATTATCACCAAGATCCACCTCATTTTCATCCCACTTTTCCAAAATTGATTCTAACGGTGGTTTCATATATGCATTTTACCTATTTTTACCTATATTTTAAAAGTAATGTGCGTTCTCCAGTGATTCCAAGTTGGAAAGTCTAAAAGGCGCGGTTTTCAAAATAATAATAATATACTACTACTTCGGCTACTACTAATAATATAATAATAATGTTTGCCACTGGTGTGTCATTTGTCAGAAACCTATTCCATTTATGACAGATAAGGTCTTTGCTCGCTTCTTATTAAAGGTAGATTATTTTTTAAAACATTAGAAGTTGTAAAAAATAATCTTCTAATAGAGGTTTCTAAAAAGATTTATGTTACATCCGGGACGTATGACCTTGATCATAGAGATGAAGCTTTATAGCAGCTACAAAAGTGACTCATATGACTAATGCAGGCAAGATAAATAGATTTATAATCGTGGACAACACGAAAATCAAGTTTAAATTTGCTTTTGCACTTAAGACAGTTCATGTACGTTTCCAGTTCTATGCAACGTTACAGAAGATGGAAACAAATTATGAATACGATGTGTTCCTTGTTCACTGTGAGGCTGATAGAGGCACAGCGGAGGAAATTGATATGGTATTGTCTGAAGTAGGTATGAAATGCATTGCTTCCTTCAAAGAAAATGAATTCGTTCCTGGAAGAGAAATTTATGAGAACGTTAAACATGCCACAGAAAAATCGAAAATATCGCTGGTTCTCCTTACAAAGGAGTCGAAGGATAGACCCTGGGTTACCTTGGAAACCATACTAGCTTTGGAGAAATCGCAGCATCTAAAGCAACTCTGCATTCGGCTTCTCCTTAAGGGAATACACAAGTCGGATGAGGCGGAACTGAAAGTCGGAATCCTTGGAAATCTGCCTCATCTATTTATAGAGGTTGGGAGCAGTGACTGGAAGGACAAGCTGGTTGAATCAATTAGAGGTGAGAAAAAATACATGAAGCCGCCTAATACTATAAGGTCATAATTTAGAAACTGTCAGAGTTCCACATACGCTACTAATTATGTATTGGCAAAATAACGTGCTTAATTTGTCAGTGTGTCTTGGTACTGAGGAATTACATTTCACTGCTAAAAGCTGTTCACTGAAGTGCATGAAAGTTGTCTGTAATCATTGATTTATATGCCCTTGGGCGAATTTCTCCATAAAGGAAACCTGGAGTTTCAATCACCAATTTGCAGTTGCTAATTACTCTATTTCCTCCAAATGTGCATAATACAAAGTTTCAGTCTAGTCAGTGCAAAATGAAATCATCCCTCGTTTTATATTATGTTACGTATATGTAATTTAATTACATGTGTGTGTTAGTTTTAATTTTTTTTTTTGAAATTTTATTTTTGTTTCATTACATTTTATTGTAATGATAATTTTCATTAGATTTGAATCTCTTTTCGGAAAATTCACTTGACCTGACTAGATTATAACGTTACTTCAGTACTATTTGTAGCTGATAGATTTTGTAAACATCGAGTGATAACGATTGGCTATTACCAAGGTCATTTTCGGCCCACATGTTAGCTGAGTTGTAAACAGCCTATCTTTCTTATATATTTCCAGTGTGAGAATTCGAATTTTAGATAGGGCTATTCTAGGTGCGTGATAATTGTCATTGTTTTTATTGCGCTGTTCAATGTTAAGAGATCACGTGACCCATCACTCGGGACTGAAATGACGTTTTAGTTGGGTTTAATACTGATATATCAGTAAAATTTCGGCAGTCGTATTCTTACACCTTGAGGGAACAAGGTGTTTCTATTGTTGATGCCAAATTGTTTTTGAATTTCATCTATTTTTGTGAATTTAATAATTCATTCTCTAGAAAACTAAACAAGTGTACTTTTTTATAAAAAGATCTGGGACAAAGAAATTCATTGGAAATTTATTCTGGAATTCTAAACGGAAACATTATAAACTGTGATTCAACGAGGATCTGTTGCAATTAGTACAACGGGGCTCCGAGTGGCCGAGTGGTCTAAAGCGCTGTTCGTTACGGATCACTGCCATCTCACCTCTGTCTGAGTTGGTTCGAGTCTAAGATTCGGCGAATGTGGATATGTGAGAAAGCTTGCCAGTAGCTTCTCGTGGGTCGGTGGTTCTTTCCGCGGATTTCCCGGTTTCTTCCTCCACCATTAACACTGGCCGCCATGTATAGCCTATCGTGTGCTGAAAAATGGCGTTAAGCCCCACAACAACAACAACAACAACAATTAGTACAACGACCTTATCTGACGTCATCGCCTCCATATTGTAACGTTATCGAGATTTCGAACCTGGATTCAATTAGAATTGTTTAGTGATAGGGCTTATATTTTTCAATTTTAGATTAAATTTTGGATTATATTCACAAACCGTAAGTCCTATTTCATATTTTTACATTGTTTTCTAGGGAAATAAACATTTTTGTTAAATTTACAAAGCTTGTTGGCTTCACTCGTTTCTTTTGTTACTTTTGTACGAGCCTACACGTAACAATTATTTGAATATGCACACTTAGTCTGTTTTAGTTTTGTTTTTGTTTTAGCACCTCTACCATTCAAGGAGATTTTACCTGCCGGGAATCTTGCCCTTGGGCAAGTATACAGTCTAGTACTTGGATTCTATGGTTACGTATTACCAGGTAAATTAATTTAAATTCTTTCATATATCCATGTGTCCACTGATGTTAAGATATGGTACGAAAAGTACTTATTGTATTCAAGCTTGGAAATATCAACATCGTAAAACATCAATGATTCAAGTTTGTATCGTCACGGGTGGTGGTGTCAGTTAAGTTATATAGAATTCATTGAATTATTGATATCAAACAGAAGTTGGCTTAGAACACATGAAAGATTAGTTATTCAAAACAAATGAAAAATTATGCAAGCACCTTTCTTCTCTTAAACTTGTTAAGTACTGTTGACATTCTGAATGTTGTACTTTCCACTGACACAAAAATGCAAACTTTGTTTATTCATTGGTAGCTTTAAAGAATGGTCTGACCAGGAGTGATTACTTTGTTCCTGGAGGGACGTCAATGAAGTTTTTTATTCTTTTGCCACATGACGCCAAGACGTATCCAACAATTACGGATTACGAGCAAAGAATTAGGCATGTTGGCAAAATTGATGTCATCGACAATGTCCATGTTGGGAAACCGAGAGAGTACAAAGTTGATTTGTACAGCATCAAAGACGATTCAACGGTAGGACTAACACCACTGAAATAGAGACATTTGTTCTGTCTTTTCTTCATTACATTCAATTCATAATATAATTGGAGGGCTATGACCAACCACACTAAATATAACTTGGGGCATTTTTACCATGCTGCGTTATCATCTTATACTGCTGGTGTTCTATAGTAATTATGGGCTTAGTCAAATGACGTAAATTTTGTAATGTTACTTAGTTCGTGTAACAATAAACTCCGCCAATAACAATGCTTGACACAAAGATGTATTGGTGGTTCTGATTTTCGGGTAATATTACTTTTGTGGTCCTTTCTGAAACGTTAGTCAGTTTACTGTAATAAAATCGAAATCATTCTGCTTAGATCATAAACGTTGATTATTTGCAGGAGTATTATTTTGTCGCGGAGTACCCCAATGTTTTGAATACCATGTACCAGATCAAAAAGAAAGAAGTTGCTGGAATTGATCTTCGGCTTCAAATGTCACGCTTCTACTTCACGTTGATGAAAGTTCTGAATCATGCAGTACACACAGGTTGTCAAAATATATTCAGTATTATCCCATATGATAGTAAGTATTGTTTCATGTATTGAACTGATGCTCATTTTATGCATTGTTTATTTCAAAATAATTACGTAAATTATTTCCAATATAGTCATTAAAATACATCCTGTTATTGGATTGAACCTCGAGGACGGGTTTTAATGGAATGCAAAATTCCATAGTCTCCAAGAAATCCAAATTTAGAGAATTTTATGTATATTGTCCATAGCGTTAAAGGATTGTTATTAAGGTATATATTCCTGTATAACTAAATATTATAACGTCAAAGTAAAACCAGTGGAAAGATTATCAGCATAGGTCTTTTTCTCTATATTATCTACTGAATAACAAATATAAGCATATTGGCGATATGATGTTATTAAACGTATTTAACTGCTAACTTTTATTGAAGAAAGAAAAGTCATAAAATATGCCTTAAATGTATTTGTACAGAATACACACGAATATCGAACACACGTTTTATATCCTAATTTCATTTGTTCTCGTGCGGTGTATTTTCAGGTCTTTGTTTAGATTCTGTTACAATCTTGTTCATGCTTGATGTTTCATAAAATCAGTGAACCAAGTGGTTGGTCTGTAGATTGGGCCAAAGTCAAAGTAGCAAATATGAACTGTTGAGAAAGCTTCGATAAACGTCTTAATTCCAAACAATTCAATTGCGCGACGTCTATAATTCGTGTAAAGTGTTAAACTTGTATTTAGGGTTTATGTTTTGTTTATGTTTCTTGATGTTCTTGTTTAGAACATCACTAATAAGTCACAGTAATCTGTTATAATGGATGATTTCACCATGTAACACAATTTTTGTTCCTGGGTATTAAGCGTTATTTCGTAATTGCTCATGCCTGAAAGTATAGAAAATGGTTATTATTCCCCACAAACTTTGCTTTGTGACCAGGACATTGATATTTTGAAATTTACCTATTTCCAATGAGAAAACGGACGAATTTGTTTCTTTTGGTTCACGTAAAATCAGAAAAAAAACATATGAATCAAAATTAACACGTATTTATACTAAAGTAATACAAAAATGACCATCAAAGATTTAGAAGTGAGTAGTAGTTCGAAATTTATGACTATACTGTAAATCACTTTCACGAATCGGCCCCCAAATATAGTCTCCCATCATGTTCTCGTTATACTGTCCTTGGTAGCGGCGTTCAAAGTCCAGTATAAGTAGTATAGTGGGGTACCGTAGCGTCAATGGGAATTAGCATTACAGACCCCCCCTGGGCCAGTATAGCGTCAAGAAATAAAATCTCACCCTGGGCCTGTATAGCGTCAATGGAAAATTAGGTAGAGGGACTAGAACACCCTGGGCCTGTATAGCGTCAATGGAAAATGGAGTAGAGGGACTAGAACACCCTGGGCCTGTATAGCGTCAATGGAAATTTTTGTAGAGCGGTGACTAGGAGACTGTGGGTTTGTAGAGCGATAAGCAACAGGTGGCATGACGTCACACTGGTAACAATGTAGCAAAAAGAGAAGTACTGTGACGTCAGGCTACCTGAGAGAGGACTATAGACAAACACGAATCAAGAGCGTTCGTGTTTTTAGTAGAGGTAGGGTTTTATATATATATTCGTTTAGGGGGGAGACCAAATGAAAATTAAGATCTTTTCGAGGCATTGGAAGTGGCCCTGAAAAGGGCCGTTGTTTGTTATGTGATGTTAACACTATTCCGTTAACATACAGGACATCGCATAGGTCTTCTTATCTTCCTCAAATTTCTCAAAGTTTGTCTTAAACTGTGTCTCACTTCTGGTCCGTAGATGAGAGTCCGCTTAAGACAGCCTTGTCTTTCCACATAACATCTTCTTTTCCAAAGAGTGGCACCGGTGATCCGGATGACAGTCCATTTTGTTTTCACATACATGGGTAAGTCTGTACGGAACAGCATTGAGGATACCAAAGTAGAGGATTCTACGTCGATCAACATCTTCTCTGTGACGAGAACAGGTGAAGGGAATGAAGTGAACCCCGTTTATTTATAGTGGAAGACCGGATCGAAACGGATTGAAAGGGTTCACCAATCCTAACACGCGTTACAAAATTCAGTCACTTCGCGGAGTCTGTCTTCCAATCCGAAGAGAGCTACCTGTGACGTCACATTTCCTATATAGGCACACTAGCGTCTGTGCGCAGTGAATCGATGCGGTATTGTTTTGTGAAACATGACGGAACCTAAGAAGACAGTGAATTGGGGTGCACCGGCTGTGGAGACGAGAAGTAATGGTACAGCAGCAGCTACCAAAGTGAACACAGTGCTACTTCCCGAAGAGGTTGATTTCAACTGGGATTTAGTGGATTTTTTATCTTCTTCCCAAGAATTTGTTCCGGTACCAGTACCTTCGCCACTTTCTCCTTCATTACCACGTGTCGACGATTTTAAACAAAGACAGAGAAGAATTGGAGAAATTTTTACAGCAGCAGAAAGAAGCAGAGCAAGCATTTCTTCTTGAACAGAAACAGCGAGAAGAAGAAGAAGAGGCAAGAAGGAAACAACAGGAAGAAGAAGCAGTAGAGAAGAAACAAAGTCTAGGAGAGAAGGAGAACATCGAAAGTCAAACGGTCACGGTACTCTTGGGCATTTTGGCCGAGTTAAGAAGTCTGAAACAAATGTATCAGACTTCTTTATTACGACCCAAGAGAAAAAGACCTTCCCGAGCCAAACAACCTAACCCTGTGACTACACCAGAGATACCACCCCTAGTGATATCTACTAAATCATTGACAAGAGCAAGTCCACAAGTAGGCCTTGGCCGTGGCAAAGGCTTAAGGCAGTTAAAGCGAATTGATTCTCGTTTCTGAGTTTGTTCTAAGGAAAAAAAACAAACACTCAACAGTCCTTTTCAGGGCTACCCAATACTCTCGAAAAGAGTGACTATTCATTTTGCCAAAATCAATTAAAACTCAAAATCCCTTCTTTAACCTATGATGTACGTGTTGTGAGTGTATGAGTGTAGGTCCTTATTATTTCTAAATAATGAAAACCAAGAGACACTTACGTTTTTTTCAGTTTGGTCTATTCTGTTACAAATTTTTTACAATTCAATATCACAACATAACACAACACAACTCTTTTTAAAAAAGTTCATAGATTTCTTCTGTGTCTTTTTTCTTTCACTCTCTCTGTTTTTTCAATTTCTTCACTTTTACACTTTTTTCCTCTTCTTCGTCTTCTTCTTCCTCACATTTTTCTCGTCTTCTTTTCTTTTCTGTCTTCTCTTTCTGAACGTGTCGGGGTTCTTCTTTTGTTGAGGTCACCTCTGTTTCTTCTTCCTCCTTCTCCTTCTCCTGTTGTTTCTTAGGGCACTCTGAAGACCAATGTCCTTTCTCTTGTCAATGATAACAGGTATCTTGACTTTTGTTTCTTTTGACACTGGCCTTGCTTCTTTGACGGTCTGGACATTCTGTAGCCCAATGCCCTTTCTTTTGACAGATATAGCAAGTATCTTGACTTTTATCTCGAAAGGAAGGAGAGTAGTCCATCGGCTTGTCTGAAGAAAACTTTCTTATCACACCTCGCAATGCTCTAATCAGAAGTTCGATCTGTGTGGGTTCTTCCATTGTGCTGGTCGGCTTGAGAGCGAAATGAATACTGAGAGGGGAGTCACTAGCCCTTTATATATACCCTGGTCTGACATAGATATATAGGGGTTCATGGTGTTTCACAGGTAGTCATTTGACTTTTTACCGTCAAGATGAAACGATCGCATCATTTCGAAAAGAAAGAAGAAGAAAGTAAGAGGCAGAAACGTGATTTATCGCCTCGCACAGTAGCTGAAGTCTTGGCACAAATTCATGCCAGCGATTTTGAAGATGAGATGAGTGAACCAGAATCGAAGCCTAAGGAGTCTACACCAAATCAAAGTCCATTACCATCCGTAAACCCTGAAAAGTACTACCATATTCGGGAGACGGACAAACGCTCTTCCAGAAAATTTAGAACCACGGCCTACACGTACGCAGTCAAATTTAAAGATTTCAGGTCTGACGTACCCTTGGAAAAAGCAGAAGGGTTCATCACCGATGTGTGGGATTCTTTGTTAACCACACTAAAACGGCAATGTCGAGCCAAAGAAGACGATCGCTTGAGACTTTCTATTCATCACGACAATTGGAAGTCTCCCGTTTGGATCGAGTTTAGCAGTCCATCAGAATTGTCACCTTCCAAAATCATGGACAAGATTCAACACGTACAACAATCTAACGACAAATTTCACATCACGGACGGAAAAGCGACACTGTACATGACCCACGTGTCTCTTCCCCAAGGGACAGGTAAAAAAAAGTTGATGTTGGTAGACAACTTACGTAACCTCAAGCGTAGTCTCGTCCAAATTAACAATCCAAAAGACAAGATGTGTTTAGCCCGTGCCATCGTGGTGGGACAAACGTATGCCAACAAGAACGATACGGTAGAATGGAAAAGAGCCTGGAAAACTATTCAACAATCGGACCGAGCCAAACAACGAAAAGAAGCAGAACTCCTGTCACAGCAAGCGGGGTTAGCTAAAGACACACCCTGTGGCATTCCTGAAATGCAAAAGTTGCAAGACGTCTTGGCTCCACGTTACACCTTGAAAGTTCACCCCCAAGAAGTGCGCGGACCTCTGTTGTTTCGAGGTCAAGATTTTAAAGACGGAAAATACATTCACGTCTATCATCACGATGAACATTTTGATGCCATTACCAGTATCACTGCATTCCTGTCATACAGTTATTACTGTGAGAAATGTGACTATGGCTATAACAATCGAGAGCAACACAAGCATTGTGGATCGAAATGCTCAGGATGTTTAGCTACTACACCCTGTCTGGACGAAGGACAAGAACGAGTGCATTGCTCTGTTTGTCAGCGCACGTTTGTCAGTCCTGCCTGTTACCAACAACACCTAAAGACGCAAGGTTCACAGCAGAAATGTGCTTGTCAGCTCTTGAGATTGTGCCCTACTTGTGGACAAGGCATACGTACCAACAATGCCGAGGCGCACGTCTGTTCAGGAAAGAAGCGATGTCACATTTGTCGCCAAACCGTGGACTTGGAACACCAATGCTACATTCAAAAATACCATTCCAAACATGAAGAAGAAGAAGAGAATGACCAGAAGAAGAAAGGAAATTTCATCTTTTTCGATTTCGAATGCATGCAAGAGACTGGCATTCACATTCCTAATTTCTGCGTGGCTCACCGAGCGTGCGAGAAGTGCATCCAAGAGCCTATCTTGACTCATTGCCCTTACTGCAGCGAGATTCCTGGAGGACGTGAAAAAATCTTTCGGGGATCGAACACACTGGCCGATTTTGCCCAATGGATCTTAAACCCTATCGACGAGACGTGGAGCCAAGAAGATATCGAACGTTACGGAGATTGTCATCGCCATGCCACGGTATTGGCTCACAATTTCTCGGGATACGATGGACAATTTCTGTTGAGATACTATACGGAACAAAGTACCGAACGTCCTAAAGTAACTTTGAACGGAGCCAAAATCATTTCCATGCAAGTGGGACAAGTACAGTTTAAAGATTCAATGAGTTACTTGGCTATGCCTTTGAGCCACATGCCTAAAACGTTTGGCATGACAGAAATGGCCAAAGGCTATTTTCCACACTTTTTCAATACCGAAGCCAATCAACACGCCGTTCTACCCCATTTGCCTGAGGCTCACTACTACGACCCCGACAACATGCGTACCGAACAACGCGAAGCTTTCTACGCATGGTACCAGACTCACGCTTCGGACCCTTTTGACTTTCAAGAAGAAATGTTAAAATATTGTCGTTCCGACGTAGACATTTTACGTCGCTGCTGTGGAAAATTTCGAGAACTGTTCATGGAACACGGAGGGATCGATCCTTTGAAAGAAGCTTGCACTATTGCCAAAGCGTGTTCCTTAGTGTATCGTCAACGATTCATGCCCGAAAACACCCTAGCTGTCATCGGTCCTCAAACGACCAATTTTGTCAAACGTCAATACTCGGTCAAAGCCCTACGTTGGTTACATTACTTGTGTGAGAAGGAAGACAAATGGATCCAACATGCTCGCAACGGAGGAGGCGAAAAGACCATCGGAAGGTATTCGGTAGACGGCTGGGACTTAGAAACCCCCAAGATCGTGTACGAGTTTAACGGGTGCTTATTTCACGGATGTCCCATCTGCTACCCTCAACGTGACACTAAAAACCAGTTTTTACAACAGACCATGGAAGACTTGTACCAGGCCACTTGTCAGCGACGCTTGAAGTTAGAAGAGCAAGGATACCAAGTAGTGGAAATGTGGGAACACGAGTACGATCAGCGATTGAAAACCGATCCCGAGTTTAAGCGCATCGTGGAAAGTTACAAGCTGGTGGACCCTCTGAACCCGCAGGACAGTTTGTACGGAGGGCGGACGAATGCCACCTGTTTGCTGTACCAAGTCGACGAGGAGAAAGGAGAAGAAATCAAATACTTGGACGTGTGTTCTCTGTATCCTTACGTGTGCAAATATTGTCACTTTTCCGCAGGGCACCCACAATTGCTGACGGAACACATCGACGTGGACAATATTCGACAATACGAAGGATTGATCAAGTGTAAAGTCTTGCCTCCCACGAACTTGTACCATCCCGTTTTGCCACATCATTGCCAAGGAAAACTGATGTTTCCCTTGTGTCATACTTGTGCTGAAACGTGCAACCAAGACCACCCTTGTCAGCACACTCAGGAAGAACGAGCCTTGACGGGAACGTGGGTCAGCGTGGAATTGTTTAAAGCTCTGGACTTGGGATACCAACTGTTAGAAGTGTACGAAATTTACCACTTTCCCAAGACAGAAAAATACCGCAAGGGCGACGATTCTCAAAAAGGCATTTTTGCAGACTACGTGAATGCCTTTTTGAAACTGAAACAAGAAGCTAGCGGATATCCTTCCTGGTGTCACACTCCCGACGACCAAACAAAGTTCAAAGGGAAATACTGGAAGCAGGAAGGCATCACTTTAGACCACATCGAGAAAAACGAAGGAAGGCGATCGTTTGCCAAAGTGATGTTGAATTGTTTGTGGGGTAAAATGGCACAACGACCGTGTTTACCCAAGACGGAGTATTTGACAGAACCTTTCCGATACTTGCAGATGATTCACGACAAAACCAAATACATGAACCACGTGGACGTCGTTCGTGAGGACTTGCTCTTAATCAATTACGAAGAAGAACTGGACTTTGTAGAAGCCGACGTATTTGGAAATGTCATCATTGCGGCTTACGTGACAGCCCATGCTCGCTTAAAACTGTACGAAGCTTTAGAACTATTAGGAGATCGTGTGCTGTATTTTGACACGGACAGTTGCATCTATATCGATCGCCTGGTCAACCTCACCCTGTCATCGAAGGAGACCGTTTAGGAGCCTGGACGGACGAGCATCCCGACCACAAGATTCTCAGTTTTGCAAGTGGTGGTCCCAAAAATTACGGCTACGAATACCGGAACAATCAAGGAGATGTGCACACGGAGTGTAAAGTGAAAGGATTGACTCTTAATTATCGCACCAGTCGAGTGGTGAACTTTAGCATATTGAAAGAAGCCTTGCAGTCTGGACGGGATCGAAACTTTAAAGTGACCACCCACGAACCGCACAAGATTGTACGTTTACCCACACACCAAATCGTCAGTCGACCCTTGGAAAAAGTTTATCAAATCGTGTACCAGAAGCGAGTTCGGCTTCCCAGCCACTTCACTTTACCGTACGGTCATGCCGATATTGGTCAGCATATAAAAAGGGACAACGTTCAAGGTCGATAGTTCATTGTGACTACCATTGCTAAGCGAGAAAGATGAATCCATTCACACAGCAAGTATCCAGTAAGAGTAAACTCAAGTACGATGCTGTACCTTGCGATGGTAGGGATGCCGTACGCTATGACCTTAGTGATTCAGTACCACATCATCATGGGAACTTTGCTATAACTACTACTTCTACTACCATGCCTACCATGGAAAGTGATGCTGTACGTGTCAAACCTGACGGATGTGAAAACGATGCCACTCGTTATCGCACACCTTTTCACTTTACTGGTTTTCATGGTGGATGTCCACCTCCACAGGAAACCATGCGACTACCACCCTACGGATGTCATGTAAAACTGGGCAAACTCCTAAGGATTTCACCGTACCCTCATCGAAATGAACCTGTGAAAGACGAATATTCGTTCCCTGTGCGTTTGCCAGAATACTGTGATTTTGAAAGTCGATTGCAAACCTTCCAAGGAAAATGGCCAAAATATCTAGGAGGACCTACCCCCGAAGAATTAGCCAGAGCTGGATTTATCTACTTGGGCGAAGGAGATAAAGTCAAGTGCTTCAGTTGCGGTGTCTCACTTCACCAGTGGGAGAAGAAAGATTGCGCTTACCTGGAACATGCTCGATGGTCTCCAGGGTGTCACTACCTGCCTTTAGTGGGACCTCGTCATTGAAGTGACCCTACCATGTTGTGTAAAAAGCTAGCTACGGAGTTAGGAGTCCAACGTTGGACAATCCCTAGACAAGTATTTAAACCCGATGTAAAAAATAATCTTCAAAGATTACCAAACGAATTGCAAGAGAAGATCTACAAGGACATTTGGCAAGGACTTGCCAGAGCCAAATCTCAATTAGTGACTGTAGAACATTTGTGTCGAGAAATTCATAGGAGGAAATTGACCAAAGTCAACAAACAAGTCCGATTTGTCTGGATCAAGGGTGCGTTCGTTCTACTATTTCGCTTTAGACCATTTACATTTAAAGATTTTATTGACATTCTTGACCGTTTCCTGGAATGGCAGTGGTCAGAAATTACCCACTACGTTCATTACTTTCGCTCTAGGAGAAGTGTTTGACTGACAGGGTTATGGATACTTTACAAGAGAACATTCGTGCTTTGCCTGTGGAATTGAGAGAACGCATTTACCGTGAATTCGTCAAAATACAAGTGAAACGAAAAGAATCATTGCATCCGTTACGTCACCGATGTTGGAACCACTGGTACCTAAATGCTATAAGAGGATTGATTCTGATGAAAGTGTTCCAGGGGTCAGACATTGATCAACTAGTCGTGAGCAAGAAGGATTGTGTTGTTGATAGTGATTATTTTTACTACCAGGTACACTTATTGCATCGAATTCCAGAAGAAGAGTTAGAGGGTTACCAAAATCTTGTACACAATGTAAACTTAGATAAAGAGGAAACTTCTGAACGATGTGTGATGTACAAGTTGGTGACTAAATATTTTAGATACGTCGACGGAATACGACCACTTCTGTGCAAAAAGTACACTTATAGCTGCCGAAAAAAGAGGGTATAAAAACGTTCTACCATGCCACGACCTTTATCATTCGTGAT
>JAECUM010057448.1:0-22364 GCA_016617855.1 Megalonaias nervosa
ATATAGAGAGAGAGAGAGAGAGAGAGAGAGAGAGAGAGAGAGCGAGATCGAGACAGAGACAGCAACAGAGAGAGAGACAGAGAGAGAAAGAGAAATATTGAGAGAGAGAGAGAGAGAGAGAGAGAGAGAGAGAGAGAGAGAGAAGTAGTGATATTTGGAACTTGGGGCGGAAATGGGACTTGGGGAAATAAGGGCAATTTAACATGGTAATTGCACTTGTGGCACTTGTGGCATAAGGGGAATTTAACATTTGAATGTCGCTTGGAGCATAAGAGGAATTTGACATGGGAGACACACTTGGGGGAGAAAAGGAATTTGAAATGGGAAGGGCACTTGGGGACAATGAATATCCTAAGTTATGATTAACATGGTAGCGATACTTGGGGGTCAGCCGATAACAGTGTTACAAGTGGCTGACCTAAACTGTTTTCTAAAAGTGGCGTTGTGCCCACAAAAATACAGCAAATATTGTATGATTTAAATCACAGCGTAACCAGTGCATTATGAAAGACATAACGTCGCATGTATATTATTATATACTGAGACGCACATGCACATGTACTTACACATACATAGCACATCATGCATGTGTATATACTCATATACAGACATATAACCATAACAACACCTACGCAGGTATACGTATATATGTAACCGTAAAAATGCATGCTTGCATGACAATGTACATGCTCAAACACTCCTACATGAACATACCCCAAAGACAATTTGCATGTGTTATTTAGATCCAGTCAAATCTATCGACATTTAATATAAATGTCAGCTGGTTTCACACTACGTTCTGAATATAGAAAAGATATTGGTGTGCTCGTTCTACGTTATAGTATATCTTAGGAATTGAGGCAATTTTTTTCAATCAGCTTGGGGTTTTCCAGCTCTCAAATTAGACGTCCATACAGCAAAGTAAGTAAAATGGTGTGATCAAACAGTTGTAACTGTAAATCAAGTTGAATGCTCAGAAAGTTTATTCTGCTGTAGACATTATGCCTGACTTTTGGTTGCTTGTTACAGTTGAGACTCATAGCTTTGAAATTTTGCCGTTTTTATGAAAGATTAGGTATTTAAATTCCTCACAGATGCAAATGATATTTCCACTCTGTATAAAAACACAGTTGAATTGCGCGATCCAAAATAAAGCTTCGAAATTTTAATTTACTAAAGGTTAATAGTAAGGATTTTTTGGATAGAGTGTGCATTACTTCCGAATATTACAATGCCATCTGCTTCTAATAATATCAACAGTTACCAGTACATACTGGTTTAACAAACCTTTTACAGTTCTGTACAACATCCACTTGTAGAAAGTAGATTGATCAGAAGCTGTGAAAATAGCATCACAATACCATATCCCGCAAAGACTTTAAAAATGACCAGACTGTGTCCTTCAAACATGACGCAGGATTCTGTATTTTAATAAAATTTGAAAATAATTCAAAAGGAAACTTGTAGTTCACATTGTTTTCAACACCTTACTATACCTTCGAGCCATGAATATATATTTATCTCTCTCTCTCTCTCTCTCTCTCTCTCTCTCTCTCTCTCTCTATATATATATATATATATATATATATATATATATATATATATATATATATATTATTTTAGGTGGGTTATGGGGCGATTCGTTTTCCTTAGACTCACGTAGTGGGCAGCTAAAAATATATTGGGCATTTTGGAAACTGCCCACTACCCACGTCATCTTTATCTGCACTATTATCACAGATTTCAATAAAATAATCATATATAATCTTTCTAGATCTTAAATCTCTTACAAACACTTATCTACAACACAAGTGATTGATTTTTTTTCCTGTTTAATTACGATTTCTATTATATTCAATTGAACTGAATTACATTCTTGAGCTACTTCCCATTGGGAACTAAAGCTTAACAGGCACTGCGAAAGACTGACCAGGAAGTAATACGTTTCATATTGTCTGTACGTTTTCATTTGAGGGATCTCGACTGTCCAGAATGTGAGTAGCAGGATGAAACTCTCAACATACCGCATTTTCAGTGATATCTTTTAAAATAGCGTGATAATTGGCCTCTAGCCACGACAGTTTCGGCTTTCACTGCACTAACTACTTTATGAATAAAGAAAACAATATGTTCACTTCATATGCTGTTGACTGCACTCTGCAAATAATACTCTGTCAAGGGGGTTTAGAGTATCACGCAGGTACAGATACAGTACAGCGAATTGCTCCAACACTCGGAGATGGGGGTAGGGTGGAGGGAAGAGGAACTCGTGTACACACGTATTAAAAAGGATAATAGGAAAACAATTACGGTTGGTGGTAATTAATTCAATACTGACGTTTTTCTGCCTTAGTTATGTATTTGAGCATCTCTTTTAGGTAATAAACTTGACACCTGAATAACATCAGCTGTACAATCAATTTGCAAAGTAATTATTTGGAAATGCTACTGTCTTGATAGGACTACACCACATTTCTTTTAGTCAAGGAAAAACAATTTATATATGGCATCGACTTTGGACAGCAAGGTGTGTTACAGTTGCATCACATATGCTATAATTTTGCTACCTACTGGGACAACCCTGTTACTAAAACACCGAAATACACTGAAAAACCGAAATACACCGAAATACGCTCCGAAATACACATGTATTTACATTTTCTTGGTGGGTATATTGGTGTACACACAGGAATTATAATTTTGTTTTTGTTTGAATAGTAATATAAAGCAAAATGAAATATGATGTATGTGATTTTGATACGAATTATTTACTTTTTTCCTAGTTATAGCACTCGTCACCCGGTCATACTTTATTGGACAGGTGTCATAAACAGGTGGTCGTTCCGGAACGGAGGTGGTATGATAAACGACTGATCGTTCCGGAACGGAGATAATCTCAGGAACGGACGATATAAGTCGATTTAATTCATATTGTTTTAATTATCTTAATTCATGTTAGAATTTATTGCACACACCTAGACCAGGGTAATATTCTTGACACAGGAAAAGCCGTGGAATTGTTGTTAAAATCAGACTTAGGCGTAGAATGCATTCCATGTGGTTTGAAAGAAATGGTATACTTCATTGTGAATAATGCGAAACACCTCGAAAAGAATTCGAATAATGGCAAAAGTTTTTTTTTAGACGACTGTGGTGTATGGGATACATCTACTGGTGCATCCCCTAATGTGAAGTATTCTTTAAAATGACAAGTCCAGCGGAAAACTGAGTATAGACCTTTGGATCCGCAACATGGCAAAGATCAATTTGTCGTGATCGACAGGAACTATACTCAGTTGAAAAGGACAATATGTACAAAAAGAGTTTCACATGGCTAGGAGAGGTGAATCTGGCAAGTAATTTGTCACGGGTTTAATATGTCGGGAAATTTCCTGGTTTAACGCCGCATGGAAACTCCCGGCGATGTTTAAGACGACATTACAGAAATGACTGGAAAAATGAAACTGCATCAAATATTGAATAAACTTACTACAAAATATGGTGAACTGTCCCAACCGACAGGACTTCAACAAATTTATCACAAACAAAAATGTCATAAATCAAAGTACAGAAACTTTGGAAGATATCCATTTATGCAAAGAAACTGACTAAAGATATTTCCTTTCCTTTCCTTCTGTTTTAATTTGTACTTGTGTGACAGGTACATGAAACACAATTCGTTTAATATTAAAATGATTCCTTATGTATTTATTTTTAGTAGTATCAGTGATATGAATGAAAATATCAGAAGTATGAAATTGTTTATTAAATTAGATTTTAGAGCTAGAGGTATTAGTGTTATTCTTATCTTTGCAATCCATGTCAAGGATGCTTTGCTGAACTGCCTTGCACAAAGATAGACAAATAATCATGTCTTCTTGATGTGATTGCTACATTTCTCGAATCAGTTATTTCAGGAGATGCTAACATACTATCTTATATACTTTTGGTACTTTGATATCTTATATACTTTTGGTAACAAATACAAACGAAACTAAAGTTTAATGTACGAGCTGTGATAAATACTGCTAAAAGAGCCAAACCTGAACACTGAAATATAATTCCCTAGAGATTTCGTCATAAACAGGCGTATATAAATGTGAATCAGGTACATGATTGTTTTCGGTTGGATTTATTGGAATATATAAATTAAACACAGGGGCCCCGAGTGACCGAGTGGTCTAAAGCGCTATCCGTTACGGATCACTGCCATCTCACCTCTGTCTGCGTGGGTTCGAGTCTCGGATTTGGCCAATGTGGGTATGTGAGAAAGCTTGCCAGTAGCTTCTCGTGGGTTGGTGGTTCTTTCTGGGGCTTTCCCGGCTTCTTCTTCCACCATTAATACTGGCCGCCATGTATAGCCTATCGTGTGCTGAAAAATGGCGTTAAACCCTACAACAACAACAAATTAAACACAAATGGTTAACAACAGACTGCTGACTTATTATTTTTCATGCAGGCACTTATTAATTTTGCAAAGAAGTCAACACTTTCCTCAAACAAAAACCAAAAAACAAAAAGCTTGTTTTGTCCTTGCTCATTGCACCTTGTTTGCATTATAGTCTTTTGGGAATCTAACATTCGGTCTAATGAATCCCACATTGAACCTCGAAACCAGTTTCCTTATTTTTGTGTCTTTGGGCATTAAATGAATTCTTTGTCAATTCTGAATCCTCTATGAATATTCCCCGTTCACATATTTCCAAAAGGAAGACTTTCTTAACACTATTACAATCAACTGTCATGCCATCAAAAGCAGTATATAAGTACATGTTTCACTATTGCCAAATATTTGGTAACAGTTAAAACAAAACCAAATTAAATGCCATTTATTTGTCAAAAAATATATCATTAAAAGTTGAAGTAAATATATAATATAACGTCGACGAATATTTTTGATACTTTTCACTTTCATTCTGTGTATGTATTACTACGAATCGAAATGTATTAGATCTATCGAATCAAGTATGACCGAGTAATGTCATTACACGAATTGTGCTATAAATAGGAAAAATGTAAATAATTCGTATCAAAATCACATAAATCATATTTTAGTTTGCTTTATATTATTATTCAGACGAAAACAAATCATAATTCCTGTGTGTAGACCGATATATACATCTTGAACATGTAAATACAAGGGTATTTCGGTGCGTATTTCGGTGTATTTCGGTTTTCCAGTGTATTTCGGTGTTTCTATTAACCCGGGACAACCCATGCAACTGGAAATTAATATGCTAATTGTCCAGCATTTTTGTGCCAGATTCCATTGAAAATCTTCATATACCATAATAATTTTGCAGAGTGGACTAATCCAAATTATGGTCATTTTATTGGAATATACTAAAAGGTTAGGTTTGTACAGTTTGTTTTCAAACTGAATTTTAGTTTTTGATAAGAATTTTTAAAAAAAATGTCAGTACAGTATAAACTTTTTTTGCACTTACTTTTGACAAGTTTTAAAATGACACTATTCCCTCCCTGTTACTTTGGGTAGTGACTTAGTGGACTAGTATACTGGATGCATGATCATTGGGTTGCCAGCTTGAATCCTGCACCGATTAATTGGGTTGGCTGCTGTGGGTCTCTGAACAAAGAACTTGACTCCCCTAGCCTTAGCACTGAATAGTCAAAATGTCATGATGCGCCTTTAACCACCATTGCCAGCCAATCGATTTGTGCAATTTGGGCATTTAATTCATGGCAGCTTCAGAAGGATTACTAGTAATAGTATTAGTTAGAACAAGGTCTGACAAATAAAAATAGACTTTGCCAAGTCATTAGACCAAGAAAGGCCATGTTTTTTTCTTTTTTAACTTGATTCTTGCTCTTGTGTAAATAACATCTAAAGATCTTATGATACTTGTTTTTATAACTGGTAGAGTTGCCAGGTTGCAAATGCTGTTGTTTTTTTTTTTCTTTTAGAATATCCTCCCATTCTGGACTGTGATAATTTGAACATTTTAACCTGTTCAGAACTTTATATTGACAGTGCAACCATGTCATTACCACATAATTTCTTTCTTTGGCACATCTGTTTTTATGTTCAGGGGCCCTCTTGGTGCATCATGTAATTTAATTCTCTGTTCTACTCATTAAGTTTAACAGTCAATCACTATCTTAATAAAGTAACCTAGCACTTTAGCAATTTCATCTACTTCTAACAAATTTACTGTTTTATCAAAAGATCAAAAATTTGGTACTGATGAATGGCATCACATACTTCCCTAGTCTTGGTCACCAAGATGTTTGCTTTGTGTCTTCCTCGCTGTATCTTTGGTCAAGGTATATAACTCCCATTGTCTAAGCACAATATAACCTTCATGTGTCGATATGTCACACAACACAAAATAAACTCAGATACATTTGCCTGCAATTACTATAGATTGATAATGTACATTTACCATCATCAAAACTATACCTTATAATAAACATGCTTTTCAGTGCAGCTTGAATGTTGTTGACTTTTTTATGTTTGTAATATTTAATCCAAGTAAACTTATATTTAAAGTAAAATCTATTCATGCTGTTAATAACTTGGTGACTTTTCTTCATTATTGTTATACAATGCAACAAATTGTTTGTTGGCAGGTGTCAGTTATTGTGTTTGTTGTTGATGGGTTGTCTGTTGGTAAAATATCATGTCATTGAGATTGTTTATTGGCCATAAATGTCACATCCATGACATCACCTTTTGGCAAGTTGTTTTAGAGAATGATTAGTATTCAAGAACAACTCATCCTCAGCCAATTTGTCCCCAGATAGTTTATTCCTTAGGATTTCAGCCCCTTGGGCCATTCATCCCCATGGCAATTTGTCCCTTTCCAAATATTATCATATTGAAACAGCCTCTCAGGAACTTGGGTGCTATGGATGTTAAATAAAGATAGATAGATTATATTAATAACTATTATGATATATTCTCTGATTTCCAAATTCTATTTAATAATCATACTAATAATATAAAAATAATAATAATCATAAAATAATAATACATTATGTTCAATAATAGAAACACATAGATATAATTTTTAAAAATTGTTGTTTTATTTTCAAGTAACAGTCTCAGTACGTTTATCAGTAATTGAACAAGTTAAAATTGATCTTAGTCGGTCATGAATAGGTAAAAAATTATCTCAGAGAATACTTCTGCTTACTTAGCAAGAAATATTGAATGTAATCATGAACTTACCAGTAACTAATTTTGTGACAATGGTCATGGAAGATATGCCATGTTCTCTATTTGTTTTGACTGCTATTTTTGTGCAGGTCACCATGTGACAGTGTCTGTGTAAAAGTGAGATGAGGAATGGTGATTAAATATGTGTATGATAGTGAATGCATAACACTGTCAGAAAGACTTCAGTAGATGTATTATCATGTTTCATTTTATTTTTTGGATGTCAAAATGTATTGGAAGGGTATTTATGATTGTTTATTTTTTAATTGCTTGATTCATTTAACACAAGTGTAATTGGGTGTCAATGTAGACATCATTACACAAGAGACAAACAGGAATATCGGTATTGTAATTAGCAGACATGATCCCCTATTTTATCTCATCAAACAACAGATAAAAGAGTTGGTATGAATCAATAAAAGTACAAGGAATCTTGAAACAAAAGATTCAGTCCCTAATGTGATTTGTTTTCTTTTGTCTATAGAACCAGCATATCACGTGGTCACACTGGAACAAATATGATAATGCCAGCATTATGGTCGGCAAGAACAGCTCAATTCTGACCAGAATTCGCTCAGAGAATCCAGCAGGGAAGTTTGAACAACAGTACCATCCAGTCTCAAACGAGTGCAAAGACGAACGCAAATGACACTTGTATTTTCAAACCCCCAACTGAACTATTGATAGCAGCAAAGACTGCATTTAATTAAGACTATATTGCAATGTCCAATATATTTTAAAGACAGAAAATTCGTGTATTTTTTTTTTACATGTCTGTGTGGTTGTGAATATGTGAGTGTGTACACGTGTGTTTGCGTGGTGATGATATTTGACAATGCTAAGTGTACGAACTATATTTTGTTTGTAAGTGTATTATATGCTTTAAAGAAAACATGTGTTATTTTCTTTTATTCAGATTTGAATTTCCAGTCATTTTCTATAGGTTTATATGAAAAGAGCTTAATCTGAATTGGACGATCTTACTTTGGGGTGGCGATGAGTGCACTGCCCCACCCCCACCACCCTTGGGACCTAAAAACACATTTTTGAGTCTCAATAACTATATGGTAATATGGCAGGTATGCTATTGTAAGGCCCTGCATCTTTCTATCGACAATTGCTTCTTACCATCCTGGAGTCCATATTCTGATCCAATTTCAGGCAAACATGGAATATAGGTTTATATCATCAAAATCTCCGACAAATTCAATAATTAGTAAGATATATGCATATCAATGAATTGATCTTGCACCCGATTGGCTAAACTTGTTACCACTCTGGAGGCCATATTTTTTTTTATCTGATTTTGATTACCATTAAGATCTCTGAAAAGTTTGATTATGACCAAGATCCATGCATGCTAATAAGGTGACCTTGCATCCGATTGGTTGAGCTTGTTACCACCTATGGAAGCCATATTTTTTATCTTATTTTAATCAAAATTGCAATAGGGGTTTATATCGTTAAGATCTTGAATGGAAGAACAAGAGCCACACATTAATCACATAATCCTGCACCAGATTGATTTAGATTGTTACCATTCTGAAGGCGACATTTCTAATCCGAATTTGATCAGGTTTGGAATATATTCTTAAATCATCAAGATCTTGGTCAACAGGGGCAGATCCAGGAATATAGTTGGGGAGTATAAACAAGAAAGCTTAGGGTCAAGAGGATAGAAACTATAGTGGCGACCCAGGAGGCAAAGGCCCTGGAAGGTCCTTCATTGTAAGTGTTTACAGGACATACTTTTAACCATCTAAACATTAAAAAAATTACTCTTGGAAATGTTGCAGTTGTTTCATGCTCATTATTGTGTGGGTGGGGGGTGGGGGTGCATGGCATTAAAGGTCAAGTTAACAATGAGTGAGATTTACACATATTAATGAGGTGATCTTGCATCAAATTGGCTGATCTTGTTACCCCTCTGGAAGCTGTTTTTCTGATTAGATATTTAACTGACATGCAATATGGGTTTTTATCATCAAGATCTTGAATCGATTTGGTATTGAGCGAGAGCCACACATATTAATAAGATAATCCTTTGCATCTGATTGACTGACCTTGTTACCACTCTGAAGGCCAGATTTCTGATCTGATTTTGATCAAACTTGGAATATATGCATGTATCATCCAGATTTCAGATGGATTTGATAGTGAACGAGATCAACGCATATTAATAAGGTGATCTTGCACCTGTTTGGCTGAACTTGTTACCACTCTGGATACCATATTGCTGATCGGATTTTGATCAAACTTGGAATACCTACTTATATCATTAAGCTCTTGTACAGGTTTGATAATGAGTGAGATCAACACATATTGATGTGTATTGTCTACTCTGGCAACATTCACTTTTGCCTATTTTAATAACTGCTAAAGTTAGTGTACTTTGGACTATTTCAACTTCATTTCACGAGCACGTGGGAGCAGCCATTTTGATCAACTGTCTTCTTTTGGCAGCCTGTTGTTTCCCTAATTCTACATACTAAGAAATTTTAATCACAGGCAATGAACGTACCATAGAGGTATGTTAACATTCTCTCCACTGGACTTGTTGCAAATGCACGCAACTTCACCTTATGCCAGTCCTGGTTTCAGAAGTATTTAATAACCAGAGCAGAACCATAAAGATAAACGGGTGTTATTATTGTACAATTTAAATTGGTGGTATAGGTGAAACATTGAAATTGTGAGCGTCTAAACAGTCCTTTTGAATAATTATTATGCATTTCTTCAACAGGACAGTATTTGTTGCTCCCAAAGTCGCACACAAGCCCCCGACACCCAGCCCATGAGGAAAAGTGTACTATTTTAAAAATGCATATTTAGCAACCAATATTATGCTAAAGACAGGAACACAAGACTTCCCACAATTATTCCTGAGATGTCATTGATAAAGTTTACAGGTTGAATAGGGATGGAACAGATCAGGTTCATAGAGGTCAAATGATACAAAGCTGCTAATTCTTCTAACAGTAGTACTGTATAAGGAAGCAAGTGAATCTGCCTTTTCATTTTTCCCTAATTTTGTTACAAATGAATGAAAAGAAACATTGTTACTACATTTTTCTTTCCCCTAGCTCAAGTTTATGTTACTTCTGTGTTCTAAAACATTTAATTTCCCCACAGTTAAAAACATTTCAGACACAATACTGCCACAAAACATTGTATCAGCAAGAGCAAGATAGGCTAATTGGCTTATTTTGTATTCATATCATCAATATTAAGGTCCCACTTTATTGAGAAAATCATACATGATGATATGAAAAAGAGAAAGCAATTGCACAAATGTTCGTCTTTTTTTTTAAAGTTCCACTCTACAGTTTCATAGCCTGCACTGGATTTGAATTTTAAAGGAAAATAATTTTCCAGGTTTTCCTCACAGGTTATATTGGCTATTTAAAAAAGACCTTTTAAACATTAGGTATCATTAAATAATTTTTAATTTCCATTATTTTGGTGTATGATTGTTTGGTGTAAATAGGGTTATAAAGTATACAGTTTGGCCTTACTTCAGATATGCACCTCTCAAAAGACTTTTATCTCCACTTGGTCATTTTCACTTCCTGGACTTAACATGTAGATTGAAGAAAAAAACTAACATTACTTTTGGTGGGTTTTTTTAGCTCTACTGGTCATAGACCAGAGGAGCTTATGGGATGGTCTGTTGTCTGTCATCCATTCATCATCTGTCTGTTAGCATGTTTGTTATCACTACTTCTCCTAAACTACTTGGAGGATAACCTTGAAACTTTACACACACATTCATCCCATGGTCTAGTTGGTCCTAAATGAAAAGGGTTCTGCTCAGACATCCAATATGACTGCCACAGTGGCCATCTTTAAAGTCTTGTTATCACTCCTCCTCCGAAATGGATAGTCATATGAACGTTGGGTTTTCACAAAAAGACTTATGTTGTCTAGTTAGTCCTGAATGAAAATCGTACCTAACTGGCATCCAATATGGCTGCCAAAGTGGATATCTTGAAAATCTTATCGTTACTGCTTCTATATGGATGGTCATATCAACATGGGGTTTTCACTAAAAGACTTCTTATGCTGTCTATTTGGTCCGAAATGAAAATGGTGCTGATTTGATGTCCAATATGACCACCACGGCATTCATCTTGAAAATCTTGTCATTGCTACTCCTCCTGAATGGATGGTCATATCATCATGGGGTTTCACTAAAAGACTTCTTATGATGTTTAGTTGGTCCTAAATGAAAATGGTGCCAATCTGACATACAATATGGCCGTCTGAATGATGGTCATATCAATATGGGGTTTTCACTAAAAGATTTCTTACAAATTCTAGCAGGTCCTAAATAGAAATGGTGATTATCTGACATCCAATATAGCCACTTTGGCAGCAATCTTAAAAATCTTGTTATCACGAGTCTACTTGAACAGAAAGTCATATTGACATGGGGATTTCATCAAAAGACTTCTTATGATGTCCACTTGGTCTTAAATGAAAATGGTGCCGATCTGATATCCAATATGGCCACCACAGCAGCCATCTTGAAAATCTTGCTATTGCTACTCCTCCTGAATGGAAAGTCATATCTTGACAAAATTGTTATCTCTACTCCTCTCCAAATGGATGGCTATATCAACATGAGGTTTTCACCAATAGACTTCTTATGATACCTTATTGGTCCTAAATCAAAATGGTGCCAGTCATATATCCAATATGGCTGCCACAGCGACTGTCTTAAAAATCAAACGAAGTGTTTTAGTGAAAACCCCATGTGGAATGGATGATCATTATGAGTGGTTTTTCACCAAGTCCTAAATGAAACTGGTGTCAGTATTACATCAAATAAGGCTGCCACGACGACTGACTTTAAATCTTGTTGCCACTACTTTCCCTGAATGAATGATCATTATGACATGTGGTTTTCACCAAAACACTTTTAATGATGCCTACTTTATCCTAAATGAAATGTTGGTGACAAGTTGACATCCAATATGAGTACCACAGCCGCGAATTTGAAAATCTTGTTACTGCTGAAGGATATCAGAGATGGTTTTAATTATCGACAGTTAAAAGGAAGAAATTGTCTTACCTTTAATTCCTGGACATTCATTTCGCCCAGTAGAGCGTCGGTCCCATTGAGGGACTCTGGTTATATTTTATAGTTTATTGATTGCACTTTTAGAAGTTAGTACTGTCTACTGTGGCAAAATTAATTTTCCCTATTTTAATAACTGCTATAGATGGTGCACATTGGAGTATTTCAAGTTAGTTTCTCGAACACATGTGTGCAGCCATCTTTTGATCCGCTTTCTGCTTTAGGCAGCATGCAGTTTCCCTCGTACCACATATAAAGACATTTTCAGTCACCAGTACATGAAAGCAGAATAGAGGTGTCAAAATTCTCTCCACTCTGCTTGTTGCAAATGCACACTTCACCTTATACCAGTCCGGGTTAAAGAATGTGTATTATACCAATAGAGCAGAATGTTACAGGTTTGTGGTTACAGAATTCTTCCTCTTGCAAGAATGTTGAAAACCATATATACAAAAGAAATTTTAGAATACAAGATGCATACGTTTCAATAGAACAATTTATAAACATTAGCAAACTAATCCACCTTAGAGATTCAAATGAATAATTTATAATTTATAGCTGAAGAAAAATTATGAAATATAAATACTGTTAGAGGAAATGTACAATTGCAGGCTAGCATAAGGTATGTGTAATGTGGTAATGAAGGAGCAGAATGTAATTGCACAATTTTATTTCATGTAAAGCCATGTCCAAGTTTATAAATTTATTTGCAGAGTATTATTTCTAAATAAACTTTGCCACGTTAAAAAGTCTTAAATATTTGGAAGCCAGTTTAATGTCTGGTGAAACAAAAATGTCTGACAGTTGCTAGTAGTGCTATGTTAAAGTGCCTGAAACATTATATGTTGTCACGTATGTTGTGCATTTGTTATCATGCTTTAAACGCCATTACACACAGATTATTTGAATTTATATTTTGCATTATTTTTAATATTTAAAACAAAATACCCCAATATGCATTTCTCCTTATACATTTCCAGATTTAATTACCATTAGTAAGAAACCCAGGGGTTATAAAACTCTGTGAATTAAAATTTGGGATGACCCATGGGTATCTACTTGTGGCTCTTGTCCGTCAAAACCTTCAGGTCCTAGCAAACTCGGATTCCACCCCCCGCCTTACACTTATATACTCTGCGCTTCAGGATTTCCTCAAGTACATTACTTTGACGGGCAATTCCACGTCAAAACTTCTGAAGGAATAGTGACATTTAGAACAACCAAGCACATAAAAAATTTTCACAAGTGGAAAAAGTCCGTCGGACAAGATCCTATCGCAATTCATATGACAAATGAAGAATGAACCGAAGAGCACTGAATAAGAAATGAAGTGGGGGCGTTTTACGGGAATATATGAGACATATTTATCGGCATACACCAGTGGGGATTGAGCCATACCATGTTACTGGGCTGGGATTGTACATCCTGTATACCCTTTTCTCTATACATTTTGCTATGGAAAGATGAATACGAGAATGTTTCTCTCTAAACGTTTGGAACAACTTTAATCTCAGAAAGTACTAGACTGGAAGGTTGTTCTGCAAGCCGTGGAAACCGTAACGGAATTTTGTAATGGAGAAACAATGATTATAAAGTTGATGACTAAACTGTCGAACACTTTACTTATGTTACAAGCAAACCATATCAATCGATCGATTGGACTTGTTCTATCCTAACAGCCTTAGTATCTACCTACCAACCAACTCATCTCTGATCTCTACCTGTTTAGCTAAGTATCGATATAACAATCTACCTATCTTTCGTACATTAATCTATGAATCTGCCTCATTGCTGATTGTATATGTATTTATCAAGCGGTTTTTTTCAATGTATGCATTCTACCGTCATCTTTCTATCATTCTGATATATGCTTTTGGGACGTCAGTAACGGTACCGTATGCTGAGTATTAGTAATGTTTCCAATTGTGCATCGAAATATAAAAGGAGAAAAGCGACACAAACTATGATTCACAAAACTTTTCACGAAGGTTTTCATTAAAGATTTAAACCCATTTATATAAGTTCCAAACACAAAAAACGTCTTTTCTTTGGTCTTAATTATCCGGCTAAACGAAAATCTCTCTGAAGCAGATTTGTTCGGTTACATTCAGAAGTAATCCCAAAAAATGCGTTTCCTGACCCCATTTCAGGCATAAATTGAAACAATATCCAGTGGTTACTGAGTTAAAAACTACACAAAATATAAATACACCAGGCACCAATCTGTGAACAAGTGCAGTGGTGTCAATCAGGTATTGTTACACATTATTTTGCCTTCCAAATTGTTTAAATCCGTTTTTAGTCACAAAAGATCAGCCTATATACCGTAAATGTATTAGATATTCACACTCCTATTGTATCTTTAAAGTAAGGTTTACACACAATACTACCTGGGGATCACAAAACTGTTTAAAAATATCTTCGTGTCCCCTGCACAATAGCAAACAGTTATACAAAACACCTTTACAGTGTATTTTGAATTGCCAAATGTATAATTTAAGTGACCTGGAAAGTGAGCTATGAGATCAGTGTAACATTGAAGAGTATCTTTCTCATTATTAGAGTCAAAACAATACAGAAGGATAAACTTTGTAAGTATGTATTAGAAAATTATCCCCATCTACTAACTCTGTACATACATGTACTATAATAGATCAGTTTGACCAGTGTATTTCACTTCTGGAATTATAGAACATCAATGCTATTACATCAGCAGTCAGTGCTATATTTCTGTTTTCTTTATCTTTTTCTGATATGGCAGTGGATTACTTTCGCATAATTAAATTTTGTAAGCGTATATAACTTATTCAATTTTCAAACTTTTCGATAAAAGGTTCCAGATACCAATGTATAATGTTGATGTTAGTTTGGTTTTCAGATCTTGTCAATTAAACTACAATGGTCAAGGCATATTTCGGGCCTTAGTTAAAACAAGAAATGCCAATCAACAACTGTCGAAACCACTGACAGATAGACCATTCAGAATATGCATTGTTACGACATTCCTAATTTCAAGAACTGATTCGCAGTTTATATTCATTGCCTGTACACCGCTAATATGAACTAGCTAGCATTAATAATTCACATTCAAAGGCAATCCATCATTCTTCTCCATTATTAAATATGTGTAATATTGGAAAATATCATATGGGTATATTAATCTCAATAGGAGCCACCGTGGCTCAGTGGTTAGCGTCTTAGACCTGAGACCGAAAGGATGCGGGTTCAAGCCCTGCCATCGGATCAAATCCTCGACCTTATTGGAAAATAATGAGATAACAAGTACATTCTACAAAGACATTGAACCTATTACCTCCACTTAGACTTACGAACCGATCCTATAACTTTGCAACAAGTGATCACGAAAAGTACGAGCTGCTGAACTCGTAATTTTGCTCTGTTACACGTTTACAAAATAATGATAAACAGTTACGGCATTTTCAAGTTTGGAATCCAATTTTTTTCTGACATCATTTTATACATAAACAAGAAATTATAAATGTAATAACTAGTCTTGACCTAAACAAAACCGCTGGAACCGATCAAATCAGTTATAAACTGTTAAAAAAAAGATATTTGAAGAAATGTATGTTCCATTAAAAATATTTTTAAATAAATCACTCGAAGCCAGCGTGTTCCCAATACAGTGGAAGCTAGCGCATGACATGCCGATTTATAATAAAGGAGACAAAACACTATCGTCTAATTACAGACCAATTGTTGACTTCGGCTAAATTATATACACTATTCGTACGTCCAATCTTAGAATACGCTTCTGGAGTCTGGGACAATTGCTCTATTGAAGATTCGGAAAGATTAGAATAGAAAAAAAAATCTGATGGAAGTTGCACGGATCGTTACAGGTCTATACCCATTAATTCATCTAGATAGTCTCTTTATGCGGAAACTGTTTGGTTTGCACAACGAAGGAAAAAGGAATCGAGTCTCAAGTTTGTATGGTCAGTGCCTGGATTGTACACGCTTTTCTTTGTTTGGAAAAATAGCCGTGATTAATTCCTAATATGTAAAAGGACATTTGTAACTCGCATTTCTGTAGGTTTAGAAGAGTGGAAATAATATACTACCACAAAAGTCTTATTCTTCTCCATTTATTCATTTAACATAAAAAGGCCCCCACCCTCGAAATTAGACTTAGTATTTATTGAAGACCGCCAGTCAGTTATAGTGTAGAGTTATTGTTTGAATCGGTCTTTATATCCGGCATACACTGAGCGAATAGATCTTGGTCAACAGCCAGCGTCTCGATATTTACAAAAAATCAGAACAAATATCTTCGTTTTATCAACTCATGTTGCTTCCGCTGCTTTGATAGCGCAAAATGGAATGCTCTTTATTGTTTTATGAATGTTATGCCCTGTGACAATGGCCAACATTTTGTAGGTCACGATCACTTTGGCATTAGCTTATTTTATGCATGGCAGTTGGAGACTACGAAAAGCCTCGTAGAGGCAAGCTGTGTAATCGGTAATTACATTCTAGTTCTCAAACAGTTCTGATAAATAAATAAATAAATGAATAAATAATTTAATAAATAAAAACACAAAATGTTATCTTTAGAAGTTGCCATCTGTGGGTTTTTTTGCAAACCATTGCTAATAAAATCAGCTTCAGAAACTATTATTATTGTCCACCCTAGAAGCCAGATTTTACAAGGTGGAAATAACTGACTGCCAGTATCCCTGGAGTGACAGCCAGTATGACAACTCTTACAAGTATAGTTCGTGAATCAGTAATTATCTTTAGTAGCCACTGCAGCTGAAATGCATGCAGTCCATTCATCGAATACCTATTCATTCACTGTACAATACACATTTTACTTACTATAAATGTTTAGTCATAAATCGAGAAAGTTTACCTCTGGATGTGCATATTTATTTCTTTTTTGAACCGCACTGTCATAAAGGTAATTCTGCGAAGACTAGTGTGTATATGGCATGCTGAAAGCTATGTCGTCATGAGTTTTCTTGCTTTGGTCTTTATAAAAAATAATTTAAAAAAAAAAAAATTAAAAGAAAAAAAAATAATAAGACTTTCCTTTATTTGTTTGTTAGATTTCATATTTTCTTTAAAAAAAATTAAAATGTATCTGGAAAGTAAGCATAAAACTACGATACTTTAAAAATGAAATTTCGGTCTCGGTCTGAAGAATTTATATATCCTTACTTACTACTCAGATGTTTTTAATTATTCATAAATGAGTGATGAAAGAGAAACTAGTTTAAAAATGTAAAAGTACGAGTTTGCTCATTTTACAGAAGGGTTTATTTGCTATTCTCTTGGTATAATTCTCCCAGCTTCAAACTGCAGATAACTAGAACAGAACATTATATAAGACAGCTGGTTTCAGTGTTAATCTAACAACTCCATACTGGGAAAAAGGTCATTGAATTAAAGTTTCCATAGTTACGCACTGATGAAATAGAGCAGTCTCCCGCACGTATTATTCCCGAAAAGTGAATTAGAAGCCAACTAAACTGCCTTCATTTCATGAGTCCTACTAGTGTAGTATAGATGAAATCATTTTTAAATTGGCACGCGAATTTTAGGAAACGGCAAAATGAAGTTGTCTCTTATATAACCAAAGTGTAACTCAATAAAGGATTATAATGACATGTACAATTATATTAATAACAATGTAGGATCTTTCACGAGAGTCGTAAAAGATTGAAACTTTTCGATGTATTTCATAAATTTCATTTGAAATAATCTCAAATGTAAGATTATGTTATGTGTAAGACATGACAAAAATGATATTCATTTTTAAAAAACCCCACAAGAATCGTGTAGAGAATTTACTTTAAATTACATTCGGATGCATTCGTCATTACACCTTCAAATTATAAGTCGTCATGAACGTCATTTGCTGTGTTATTGGGTGTTATTAAACATGTCTAATATTGGAAAATATCATATGGGTATATTAATCTCAATAGGAGCCACCGTGGCTCAGTGGTGTGCGTCTTAGACCTGAGACCGAAAGGATGCGGGTTCAAGCCCTGCCATCGGATCAAATCCTCGACCTTATTGGAAAATAATGAGATAACAAGTACATTCTACAAAGACATTGAACCTATTACCTCCACTTAGACTTACGAACCGATATTCCAACTTTGCAACAAGTGATCACGAAAAGTACAAGCTGCTGAACTCGTAATTTTGCTCTGTTACACGTTTACAAAATAATGATAAACAGTTAAGGCATTTTCAAGTTCGGAATCATTTTTTTTTTCTGACATCATTATACATAAACAAGAAATTATAAATGTAAGACCTAGTCTTGACTTAAACAAAACCGCTGGAACCGATCAAATCAGTTATAAACTGTTAAAAAAAAGATATTTGAAGAAATGTATGTTCCATTACAAATATTTTTAAATAAATCACTCGAAGCCAGCGTGTTCCCAACAAAGTGGAAGCTAGCGCATGACATGCCGATTTATAATAAAGGAGACAAAACACTATCGTCTAATTACAGACCAATTGTTGACCTCGGCTAAATTATATACACTATTCATACGTCCAATCTTGGAATATGCTTCTGGAGTCTGGGATAATTGCTCTATTGAAGATTCGGAAAGATTAGGATAGAAAAAAAATCTGATGGAAGTTGCACGGATCGTTACAGGTCTATACCTATTAATTCATCTAGATAGTCTCTTTATGCGGAAACTGTTTGGTTTGCACAACGAAGGAACAAGGAATCGAGTCTCAAGTATGTATTATCAGTCTCTGGATTGCACACGCCAATCAGTTACAGTGTAGAGTTATTGTTTGAATCGGTCTTTATACCCGGCATACACTGAGCCAATAGATCTTGGTCAACAGACAGCGTCTCGATATTTGTAATAATGTTCCAAAGTCTATGTAAATATTTTCTCCGTTTCATTTATGTATATATTCTTATATATATATATATATATATATATATATATATATATATATATATATATATATATATGTATATATATATGAATTTATCACACGGCTACTGTGTTATTTAGATCTATATACCCATATAATATTTCCAATAGTAAAGACTTTTTATAACACCCAATGAAATTACGAATGATGGCTTGACGACATATAATGTGAAGGCGTAATGACCAAGGCATCCGAATGTAATTTAAAGTCAATTCTTTATCCTAGTTTTTTCTGTTCTTATCGAGTAACATTGGTCATACATTCAAGATTATTTCAGATGACATTTATGAAATACGTTGAATATTTTAATTTTTGTGAGAGTGCTTAATGTTTCAGCTCGTTTATTAGATTTTAATTGAAAGATCCTCCGTTGATGCTCATGTTATTTTACAGGTCATTGTAGAAGTCAAATACTCGCTGCAGTCCATTCTCAGTTAAACATTGATGCGAATATCCTAATGCATGCAACAACTGTTGTCTTCATGCAATAGTTAAACATGTCGGAAAAATGTTTGTCGACAAATTTTTTTTATTCTATAACGCTGATCATTGCAGAAAACTATTTTTATGTCAAAATCATTTTATGTGTTCATTATAGTCAAAACGTCAGTTAAGATGTAGTTTATACGTGATCGTTATAGTGATGCAAGATACCAAAGAGCGACAACCAAAATGATATTCTAATCATTCATTATTCATACATGCCTTTATATTCTGTAAAAATATAAAATTGGTTGTTGCATGTGGACTACTTTAAATTTTAGAAAATAGCTCTAATTTCAGTGCACAATGGCTATTTCATAGCCTAACGAGTCGCCATGAGCACGTGCTTATGACGTCATATTAAATATTTTACAATAATTATTTGCAATTTGAAGTTTGTCTGATGTTCATCACTTTATTTTGCCATGGTATTCTCAATTAAATTCCTGTTTTGAAAATTTACATTTTTGGGGGCAAAAAGAGGGGACTTAAGTACCTAAATAAATAAATTTGTTTTATGACTATGATTTTTTTTTTTTCTTTTTTGCAATAAGTAGAATAATGTAGAA
This sequence comes from Megalonaias nervosa, assembly GCA_016617855.1. Taxonomy (NCBI): domain Eukaryota; kingdom Metazoa; phylum Mollusca; class Bivalvia; order Unionida; family Unionidae; genus Megalonaias; species Megalonaias nervosa. The sequence continues at coordinate 20,255 of JAECUM010057448.1, forward strand.
CATACTTAGGCCCTTCCCTCCTAGTAGCCTTAGGCCCTCATGGCCTCAATCCGGCCCTGATGATCATAATATATACACTGAAAATTGCAAGTGTAATTGCACTCACTCATACACTGCATCTAGCTGCAATGGATAGTTCCGGTATCGAACGATAAGCTCCGCGCACTTAGTTACTGTTGCTCCAGCTCACTAGTAACCGTGAAATAGATTCATTGGAAAAGATTTCCGACAATATTTCTGACACTTTCCTACCTGATTGCAAGAATCTTTCAGATCGTGTTTTAAAGACATGCTTTAACTATTACACACGAGGATATATCAATGAAATTAGGATATTCGATGGCGAAAATCAGGTGAAAGTTGCAGCACGGTGTTGGCGGTCTCTGAGAAAGAACAAACATCCCCACAAACTTCAAGTAGACATTGTGCTAGAATAGGACAAAGTAACAGAATCTTTCTGTTCTTGCAAAGTTCGGTATCTTTATTAATTAAATCAGAATTTCGAAAGTATTTATCTGGGCCAGTTACTATCATGCTGAGGATTTTTTAATCTCTTTATACCTTACAAAATTTCAAACCAAACCTTGATCCCCCTATGCATACTTTTTCAATTTGGAAAAATAAAATTGTTGACGGCGAGTGCAAGGTTAAAGAAAATGCTATTTATAGTACAAGTACTGCCTAATACACGTCGTAAGGTGCATGCTTGAGACGCGGATCATCGCGCAGGTAAAACTAAAAGTCGGTACATTAATACTGTATGAAACATACACAACTCCATCCGCTATAATCAGTAAAATTAAAATAAAAGCTACGGAACTAAAGTGAAAAACAACTACAGACGCTTTCGCAGGGGGTATATTTGCATACCTTTTTACCTTTGTTTTCTAATTAGTGTGACGCGTTTCATCTTATTTCATTGATGACATAACATTTTTAAGGTGTTATAAAATCAGTAATTTGTAAGAGAGAAGTTTTATTTGTTGTCAACACGACAACAATACAATAAATGGCAGGACATAGCTTGCTGTTATTTATAGTCTCAGGCCTAGAAAGACAAAAGAAATATTTTATTACAGTTTCACCTCTTCTTAAAGTTCAAATATTTCTTTTAAAAAACCTCCATAATGAAAATTTTGTTTAAAAAAAATTGATTTAAAAATGTTGAAATAAATTATGTCAAAATCCACTTTTGCAAGTATAGATATTGAATAGAATTAAGGTCATTCTAGAACTTAATGTATAGGGTGGAAATTGTTTAAAAACCCAACAACCCACACTATTTTATATCAGTTTTCCAATTAAAACAACATGTGCCAATCAACCATGTAGTTGTTGCTAATCCATCGGATAATAAAAACAGAAAACCAATTTTTTGTCAACACCAATTACAAGTAAATGCTCAAATTTGAAAATTTAAACAAAATTAACTATATTGAAGTATGATTCAGGTCTCCAATATTCCAAATTTAATTTTTAAAACAACAAACAATCCAAGGTAATAATACCGGTAAAGGCAACAATAAACAACACATACACACAGCATTTTTTTTTTATTGCATGCAATATTTTGACTGAAATAAGATATATAATTTGAATATATACAATTACCATAAAACTGAATTCATAATTTTCACAATCACAACAAATAATGTCATTATTTTTAAAACAGTTTCATGTATTTATATATGAAATATTATTATAATTAATGTATCACTTCCATTGCAGACATTTTTCCATGTTGGATTTTGGTATTGCATGTGTCACAAGCACAACGCCGAACCACTTGTCTGATAAATTTTCAGTGATGTTCTGCGTAATGTCAAAATCTTTCGCAACGTAATAAGAAAGTAATCAAGTGTAGTCGTTTGTTTGTGAGCAAATGTGGTGAATGTCAATGCATAACTATGCAGCCAATTCAATTCCTATTTTTGATTGCTCACAAATAATGTGTCTGGTTTGATTTACAGGTCGGAACTATCCATTCAAAAGGGCAATGACTCCTACAAAACTCATGGGAGCACAAAGATTTGTAAATATGTACAACTTTTAATGATGGCCTTAATATGTAAATAACCTCACAGCAATCCATAAACAAGAGGCCCAAGTC
>JAECUM010057450.1:0-11755 GCA_016617855.1 Megalonaias nervosa
CTCTCTCTCTCTCTCTATATATATATATATATATATATATATATATATATGTTCATTATCTGTATTTTTCAGTCTACATTGTATACTCGTGTACTCGATATTTCTTAACATTGTTGTGTTTATTTTGGCGTTTTTATTACAGTCATTATTACTTCCTGCTGTTTCATCCTTTAGCACTTTGATATTTACAGTTGGACGTATTCCTAAGCTGAAATGAATCTAATGACTTTAGTACATTTTTATCATAACTTACTATACTATATTCCGAGATATATTTTTAAAATCTTGCTGTAACATTTTCATCTGATTCATAACATGTTCACCTAAAACTGATTTTTAAAAGAACGTTTTCATAGTGTCTTGAACAGTAGATCAGACTATGTAATACCTATTCTAGTTTGCACTTTAGCACACAAAATAAAAATCTCATATGATCTGAAAATCTGAGTTAGGCATTATATTCTTTCATTTGTTAGTCCGTTACAATCTTCAAAACGACGCGAATCCATCCTATGTTGTAGCAGGGTTATTCCATTTAAAAACATCTTCAGCTGACATTTTTCTCCAGTATCTAACTGCCAGGTTCGTAGTCATTTTTGTTGTCTTTAATCAAGTAAAACAGCCGGTAGAATAGTGTTTTAATGACGATTTTGGATTTTATGTATTGATAAAGGTCACAGCCTTCTGTCCCCCTCCCCTGTGACTTATACTATAAAAGCCGCATGCGTATGTGCGAAGTAGTGAAAGGTACCAAAATGCGACAATGCAAGAAGACAAAGCATGCCTTGATATATGTCTCTAAATGTTAAGACCACCATTACCACACTGCTAGGGTACACGTTTTTAAGATGATGACATGATAAATACATTTTTTTTTTGTTTCTAAGGAAATTCCTCGACACATTATGCCTGTAAATCCGCTACCCCATTGTTTCTTATCTATGCTTACAGTTGTCGGTGATTTTCCATTTCGTCAATGTAGTCTTGAACTCGACCATGCTATTTATGTTATCCTCGATAGCCACGAAATACAGTTTGATAATGATATTGAGACTACTTTGTGCTGCCGCGATAAGTTCTGAATATATACATATTCATGAATATAATCGTATCGGAATTATTTTTCTCACCAACAGAGACATATGTTACTATCGATATAGCCCTGAAAAAAAATTCCGATTGGTGCACCTATGATAGTTGTCATGGTCGTGATTCACACAAACAACAGCTGCTTCCGCGTCAAGCCACATATCGTTTCTGTGACCATATATAATCAACGCTGTTCTCTTGGCGATTTTATTTTGCAGTTGTTGTTCAACTTCACTTAATTTTAAACGTCGGAAACATTAAGGGTCTATCATAGTTCTTCAATTAATGATGTAATGACCTTATAAAATTGCTTTACAGGCCGAGCTTGATCAGATGCAACACGAACACGCACTTCTAGCCAATTACCATAGAAAGGAAATATTTAAATTTTCCCGGTATTGTGCATTCTGGGGTCCTAGCACTATGTCCATTCAGGACCATACTGATTGTAATATTGAATATAATGTCTGGAACGATCATTCTCGTTTTCTCCCAAGAACGATTACACGGGTAAGTGCGTCCTTGTTGAATATAAGTCGACTAGATTTTGTTTTCGTTGCCAGTCAATATTGGTTTAAGATAATTAACAGGGACTGTAATCAGGATGGATTCAGCGGTGGATTTCAATTCCTCATTGTTGAAACAATCCCTGGATGACTTTACGCCTGGTGGCGGAGTCAAAGATTGAGCAATTGCACGTGCTAATGCAATAATTCCAAGAGTTTGTAGTGGTGCATCACTGTGGTTCCAACTGTTGATTTATATTTGACCTTCAACAAGATTATATTGGAGTGTATATGAGGGTCTGGTAACACCGTTTTGAAGCAGATATTCGTGGACAAGTGGAACTAAATTACTATCGATGTTAGCATCATTGGTCAGCCGGTACAACACCACCCCTCTGCATGTTCCGCAACCTCATCAACGCGGTCCGAATCCATCGCTTATAGGTAATGAAAAATGTAATCTTAAACGGAAAGGCCAAAAAACGTTAAAATACCCTACCGGAAAACTGTTTGAGTCCTTCGAACTGAATTTGATTTCCGACGACTTATGATAGTGACATTACATGTATAAAATATTATGGTACCTTGCTGTCGGGGGTGGATGGGTGTCCTGTATTATTAATTCATTGGACTGGATATCAGTTTTAAATATTGTTGTTGGACCCACCCATAAAAACAGAATAAAGTGAATAAATAAGATTAGGACTCGCGCATTTTTAACATGCGAGATTTAGGCATTATCAGGATCAGGGAAAATAAGTCGACCACTTGATATAGTGACAAGTGTCCTCCTTTCTTTTGCTTGTCAAAATTCATGTAGATATAGTTACTACGCTGGATAGTGGGGGCACATCTGTGATCTGTCAATATACGTCGTGTTTCGCCCCACTATTAGCAGTAACAACATAGTCTTAAACAAACACAACCGACACATTATCGTTTCTGATTCCACCGTTTTCAGTTATTTCAGCCAACTTCATAACAACATTTTGAATCTCAACTTTAGTTTGTAAATTTCCGGGTCGATCTAGAAAAATCGCGAGCTCACCCGGGTCAAGATCAATAACAACCCGACTGATAAACTCAGTTAAATCCGCTTTAAACAGCGCCGAGTCGGACGCGGTAACGTCCGTAAATATTAATAGACGTTCTGTATAACGTTAAGCATACTTTAATGTAAAATCAATTGGTGCTTGCGGGATTGGTAAATACTCATGTGCACGCAACACATTAACAACAATATGGCCATATACTGACCCGTCCCACGGAGTTTGAATCAGTATAGTGGAATAAAATAACGTTAGATTACTTTGTCCGTCTCTGGTAAGATAATCAACAACTTCAAGTGGTGGTGCAGGTCTATATAAATCGAAATATAATAAATGATAGGGTATCACCGCGTATGCAACCCAATAACTCTGCTGTGTCATTCAGGTTAATAATTTCGCGATTGATGCAAGTTCATTTCGCTACAAACACCCCAGAAATGTTTGACTGATTTTATCATTGCAAGTAAGTCAAGAGTGGTTAATGGACGCTTGGGTCTTTTGCGAGTTGTACCGCGTAATCGAAGACCTCTGCTTGATGGTATTTTGCGACTTGTCCCTGGTGTCCTCCATTTAAAGAGTCTTGTCAGAAAGAATCACAACAAAAGACCTAGAACCACCGCCAGTCGCACGTAAAAAATCATGAAAATACATGCAAACAAATTATTGTCTGAACTATTCCAGGTGTTTCAATGAAAAGTAATAAATCGGGTACAATGCGATGAAGTCGTGCTGGAAAGTTTGCAAACCTTTGTCAACTATTTTATGTCGGTCAATATACGACCACCAATTGTGATATGCACGTGCGGTTTGATTGTTTGCGTAGTCAAGCAAAATAGGCTCCTGATAAACGTTTTACCGCAAAGAAACTTCAGTGATTTTTAAGTTGTCAAATATCATCTTGCTACAGGTTTGCTCATTGTTTCGATCTGTAGTTTGAAACGCTACGAACACGAGTTTTGGTGCGATAAGACCATGTTGAGTTCTTATTTGCCATGTAAACGGCCCCTCAATAGTACTTACAGAGTGCGCATCTGTGGTGTCTGCGAGAAACGGTTTCAGACTGCTTAAAAGACAATAAACGGTTTTCTGTAATCAGTGAAGATGATAGCACAGGCATCCACTATGTTAATGTTTATAAATCAACTCTCCTATTTTTGGCTGCACAGAAAACCTTAAGAACATTTCTGCAAAACCCAAATGTATAACTGAGAGGAATCGCAGTGAAGTTCCACGAAATCGTGCTTGATGCTACACAAATCTATTGCTCAAAGCGTTGTCAGAGCCTGTGACTATAGCTTATGCATCTGCGACAGCATTGCTAGCAATGTTTCGAGGTCGCCTAAATGTATATGGCTGAGAATTTGCATTGTCAGATGTATCCGTGATGAACATCATAGTTGGTCCAGTTGAGTTTGGGTAATCATTTTATGTATCACGAGTACAATACTGGTTGTGGCAATGTCGATTTCGTGAAGAATTGATTCGATTTCCTTTCAATTCTCTATTGATATAACCCGATCATATATCCGATGTTATTTCTCGATCCAAGATATAATCTTTTAATTAATTTAGGGTCAGGTATTTCAGCAGCAAACATTCGGGAATACTGAAAGATCATATGCTGTGGTGTTTCATTAAATATTTGAACTCGTGTTTCCAACTTTGATCGGTACTCAGGTGGTTTTTAATTGTTGAAGATTTGCAAGAGCCTCTCCAACATCCTCTTGCATGTCCTCAAACCTTTTATGAATCTGTTCTAATTGTACTGGTGCACACCTGATCGGACTAGGTCGTTGCTGTGTTCCCATCATTGCTGCAGTGCAATGGTTTCCGCTACTTTCTTTCTTTGTTCCACAGTTTCCGTGCTCTTGGCTAAAATTTCTTTTGTTTGATCAGCGATGCAAATGTTTTTCAAAAACCAAAGAGATTTTCTCTTGTAATTTATCTTGATTATATCATATCATTGAGAGCTTTCACTTTTATGACCAGCTATAACATTATGACGTTGTTTTCCATACTTTGGTGTGACACCACTTGCAGAAAGAGACATTTTATATGTTTATTTTGATTGTTAGATTGTTTTGAGTTCACCGGCTAAATCAATATGAGAAAACTATACCCGTCCTTAGTGAGCTCAATAACCATATCACGAAGTTCATCCTACGAGAAATCAGCAGCACACAAGGTCCAATTAATATTTGCAAGGCTATGAGCGTAATTCCATGAAATATCATCAACTTGTTACACTTGTCTCGGATTACTTTAGGCATGTGTGCGTGTCGTTGATTTAAATAAACATGAATGGGCTTTGTCAGCTTGAGTTTCGATTTTTTTAGTACGGATGGCAACAAGTTTATCATAGAAGATTTTTCGGGATTAAACTGCTGGATCAGCGATAAACCTTCGAAGCTTATCTTGTTCACTATCACGGGCAAGGTCGACTTGAATTCGCTTTCCATTGTTTTGCCAAAGACGGAAGTATTCACAAGCTTGAAGAACTCTTTTTCAAAATCAGTTGTGACTTTTCTGCGCACTGCGCAAATCTGTATTCCTCTGGATATAAGGAGCCATCCAAGCATGTTGGCGAAAGCCAAGCACCCGATGGACTTTACTTACGTGCGTTCCCAATCGCAATTACAACTGCAAAGTTCGTACGTGCACCACATAATTGTTGTTGGTCATGAGATTTGGGACAAGCTTGGTACAATCAGTAAATTGGCATTCTGGTTCATCTACGATTGTACACTGATAAAGGGACAACCACTCAAGAGATCCGGAGAACGCTTCTGGGGCTAATAGATACTCGTTATGGGCATGGTGATATTCTTCTGGGTATTCTAGATCCATTTCACAGAAATATTTGTGGTTACTATTGCTGTTGCACTCGTTTACGTGCGTAAGAAGCGAAGCTTCTGTGGGACCAATCCATTCAACCTTCGAAGAGGTAATGGTTGCATCACTGAGCAGTCATAAAGATTATTTTTGTTATGACTCATGATGTAACCATTTGGGGCAAAAGGGACATACCCGTTTATGTTTGGGATATTTACACGAGGGTATCCATGACTTGCCATTGAAATTCCACCAATAAGTGAGTGCTAATACACAGATGCATGTCAATATCAATGAGCAATTCCTATTCGATTTTCGTTTTTGATTAAATTGTATCCCAAGCCAACCCCGGTGACGAAGAGCAACGTGCAGGGTACAACTTATACACATGCAGATCAGTGTCATGAATGTTTTCAACATATGCAAGAGCGACAACTCATCGGTGCACAAATACAGATCATGATAATCACCCATGCTTTTGCATTCAAATACTAATCAAACTTTGTTCTTATGTTCATAATCGTTTTCTGAAGTACGTTCACGCAACAATGACGAATAAAATTTTTTAATTAGTGACAACAGCGTTTAAGTAAAACTTGTCCCAGTCGCACATGCACTCTTATGGGTACACCCCTTTTTTGAGTTAATATGTCAGCGTTAGTAGTACAGTATATCAACAAGTGATTTTGAAGTTTCCTGTCGCTAGATTTTTATGAAGTAAATTGTCTTGCGATTAAAATTGATACGAATCATTAAATGGTAGTTTTCCGAGTTTAAAAGTCATGTATGTTTCTATTATGTTTGGAACTATACTTATTGGTGCCTTTGACGTGTAAGTTGTTGGTTACATTATTAAATGACTATCATACCCATACAGGTTAAGAAGCATTACAGGAATTCTTGTTTTGTTTGGATAAATTCGTAACTGTAAATTACATGCGATGTGTGCAGCTCCTCTATACGCACCGGTGATATAACAGTGATCACGTACTCGAAAAACTTTGCAATGAGTTGCCATTTAAAACTTAATAATGTCATAACTGGTTATGAACACGTCGGCGGGCGAATATAGTTGTCGAATCCATTTCGCTGTAACCACAAGCAATTTAAGAAATAACTCAACCGAATCCTTATCACGATATAAACCCAGTGTCTCAATTTGCCCGTCGCATCTGATAACAGTGTAGCAAACCCCACATGGTATTTGTTGAGGAGCTTGTGATGTATTTGTTTGGCTGATGGAATCTTCCTTGCGATTTACAGCAACGTTGTTGCATTGACACTTCACATAGAATATATAAGGCACTTTCGTTTTTCTTGCACCTCTGTGCACTTTAAAATATTTACACCGGGTTATAACATAATCGTAAGCTGAGGTTTTTCGCTAATCCCAATGCAATAAAGGTTATGGTAGTCGAGCAGTTGTTGGGTGTTAAATACATGCCTGCAACGTCTGCATAGAAATTTCTTAACCCCATTCTTGCTGTGCCGGTATATCATTAGTGGGAAATTTTTAATCCGCACCTAATGGTACCTCGGGAATCGTATTTGATAAAGGTTACCTGGTTTGTTTGGTTGTGAAATGACTGCCACATGATTTTTCTAATTCATCACTGCCACCACTGCATTTGTAAAACTTAAATTCAGGTGCTTGTAATTGTTGTGCGTTTTCCGCATCCTTGGTAGCAATGTATGGGCGCCCGCAGCATTGATGAAGGGGGTGGGGGACATGTGATCCCCCCTTGGAAATCATACTGCAAATATATATACATTAATTCAGACAAATTTAATCATGCAAATGAAGCTGAAAATATGTCACAAGATTTTGTTCAAAACGCTTAGTAAATATTAGCTTTAGTTTCAGAATGCTTACTATGCTAACTCTCCCGGTCGTGACTAACTGACCCCCCACCCTGCAAAAAATCCTGCGGGCGCTCATGCAGCAATGGTATGTGGATAGGATGCTAACGTTCTTGTTCACAAACATTTTCAGCAGCCTAGGTAGCAATAGCAGAGTCAATAAAACTACGATTGTGTTCATCCTCATCCACACGGGGTTCAATTGCAATAACTAATAATACAAGTGTGTGGGCTTTTCTTGCACTTCTTGCTATTCGTATATTATACTCACGTGCAAATTGTTTGAGTTGTTGTTCCGTAACAATTCGTGGATTTTCTGGAGTTAGTTGTTGCACAACTATGGGTCTAATGACTTAAGTATGTCGGCCTTTTTACATACCGATTCGTATTCGTATCCCACGCTGCTGCGCGATATGTCTTAGTAGGAACACAGTCAACACGCTTATATAAAGGGAAAAGAGTTTTATTTAATTGTATATTCCGTAAATAAATTATTTTAAGTATTTCTCTATACCAGGATCAGAAACTGCAATCACTACAGTTCTGGTTATTATTTAATTTACTGCTGTGTCTATTTGTATCAATGGTGTTGGATGTTTGTACATTCATAGGCTCAGCAAATCTTTGTCGACGAGCGTGATAATATTCTCGATAGGCCGAAATGGCTGAGTATGTGATATTACCACATTTAAGAAATGGTCGAGCACCTAATCCAACACGTAACGCGAGTAAAGGTGATTTACAGTATACATAGTATACATAATGATATGTTCTGTTCCATATGACATATTTTCTAAGGCTTACACCTTTACAGTTATTAAGCTCCAATGCAATTGAACGTTTTATATTCATAAAGTTTAGTCTTTAATTGTTTCGAAATTTTGTCTTTTTCTTGTTATATTTTTTATAGATCGTGGTATAGAAGTAAACGTTTTAAATTCCAAAGGATAATAACAATATTTATTACCACACGTTTCTTACATGAAAAGGTGAATTTTAATCTTACTTCCGGCTCTGATAAATAAAAACAGGCACATCTTCCAGATTCGGGGAAATATGTCAGGTTCCAACTCGGATATAATTTCCTTCAACATTACATCAGTACCATCAAGTAACGCTAAAATTTTCCAGTGTAAACTCGTAGACCAACTCATAAATTTCCATATACATATCTGTACCAGTAATCTCAAACGCAGGCTGAAACTTATGTAGATAATCCATAGGGTCCATTCTTTGATCAAATATATTATCTTTAGTACATTCTTCAAAAGAGTCATCTGTGTTGCTTCTAGTTCATGGCCTTTGTTTCATTCATATCTTTTACAGTCAGTCTATTCCATCATTATATTAATACTAAAAAATATCTCTATAATTGATTAACCATTGGTGATCTTCTGTACTGCTACTGTATTCGCTTGATATTTCAAAGTCGTCGTCATAATCATCATTGCAGCAGTCACCAGTTTCATTATCTGTACTCAACGTCAGCGCGCTTATTTTTTCTTGCACAATATCAAATAATGACTTTTCGGTTTGTTTTTATTTGTGATAGTATTGGGCAGGTTTGCATCGTTCCTGCTCCAAGATAATTCCTAGGTTGAATAATTTATCAATATGCTCCTGATAATTCGGTCAGAAAATCATATAACATCTTTTTGACCCTCTTTGACAAATCTATATTATGCATTCAAATAAAACGGTGATTGATTCTTTTCTGTCGCATTGTACACTCCCATGATCTGATAAAATAATGTCACTATTAGATATATCTATATACTATACGCATCTATCTGTAAATGTTTCACCTTTATATTACACGGTAATTCTTTAAGGTAAACATATTTTCTGGAACAGTTAGCATAAACTATTCCCTGACAGCATCAAATGTTCTCTGCAGCAAAATATCCTCTGTCAGAGAAAATATCTACTCTGTGTAGTGGCTATCATGATCCTATTACTGTAGCAGTGCAAATATTTGTAGTACAGCCACATTCAATAATATAGGCCTGACTGAAAACTTTACCAAGCGGATTATTTTCATAATAAACAATCGTGTCTGCCATAACAGTGTGATAAGGGTAGTTTTGTCGGTTACTGATATAGGTCACATCATTCTTTTTCTTCTTGTATGGTCACATATTGGTAACTTTCACTGATTACGATCAGTGGGTTTGTACACACACACACACACACACACACACACACACACACACACACACAGTTTTTGTAGTAGAAAGCCGTAACCCATATCAATATTAGAAATCCAAAAATCCATTAGCGCACTACTATTAGTGAGGCTTTTTTTCAAATCCATGATATACATTGTTTGTTTTCTTTCCAACAAGCTAATTATCGGTAAGATATTTATTTTCCACTAATACATTTCCAATCATAATGGGATATGAAACGTATTACAAATTATGCTAAATTGTTTATAATATATGTTGTAGTTTGTTGGTTTAAATGTTTGTTCCTATGGTAATGCTAATGAACATTCAGACATGTTTCTTATATAAAAGTACTTATTAAAACATTATATTAACTTTACTCACACTGCTGCACTTTTACCTGATAAATGCCAGTAAGATTGGCGTTGCCCTCCATACTCTTCATTTTAATTGATTTTTTATGTCCTATCACATTGTGTATCCATTCATTGTAAAAATTCAAAATATATTTATCAAATATTTGTAATGGTTTTTATTAAAGTTTGTATTTTTCTTTAATGTGTTAAACTGTGTTGTAGGACAAGAGTAATGTTCACTACTTATTAGATCGTTAATTGTGGGTCCATCATTTATTTATATTGGCCAAAATGACATAATTATCTGAATTAAGTGCATAATTAATAAGATTCACTGCGTAGTTAAATCAAACAATAAGTGGGATAGACATTTACTTTTCATCCGCTATTTTTTCTAGTGTGTGAGCGGGAGTGGTTGGGTGTGTGGGGTGGCCCTGAGCTGTTGGATCTCACGCTAGTAAAATTGCGTGTTTTAATGACCCACGTTACTCATACAAAAAATTACTAATACTGAATCAGGTTTCTCTAATAAATACTGTTGGGGTTAGTGAGTCAGGAGTTACGGTCGAAACATTTGAGTGGTTAGGAGGACAAGTTTCTCTCATGTTTGGGTTAGTGACAAAGATTGTACTCATACAATGTTCGTGAGTTAGGTTTCTCTCATAAAATGTTCGGGGTTAGTGAGCCGCATTTCTCTCAAACGTTTAGTGAGCCAGGTTTCGCTCATTAAATATCGAGGCTTAGTAAGTCACGTTTATTCCATACATTTTGGGGGTTAGTGACCCAGGCTTCTTTCATCAGATTTGGGGATTAGCGATCGCGGTTTCTCGCATAAACATTTTTGGAGTTACCAAGCCACGTTTTTTTTTACAATTATAGTGAGAGACGTTTCTTATACACAACATTGGGGATATTGAGCAAGATTGATGTCATAAACATCCAGTGAGTAAGGTTTCACTAAGAATTTTGGGATCCAGCGAGGCCGGTCTTTGTCATAAAATGTTAGGGGTTAGTGGTCATTTAGTAATTTTTTGAGGGCCAATTGCCTGCGGTAAAGGCTAGGAGTGAAGGCGGAAGGTTCGAGTGTACTGAAAACCTTATTACTACTGAGCTAGAAAGCACACTTACCATATTCTGTCAGCCATATATATTCAAGCGTACGTAAACAACCTATCTTCAGACTAAGCTTTACCTTGGCCAAAAGATTCTGACATCATTCTGAGAGCGTCACACGTTGTAAAATAACTTAAGGTATACTAATGCGAAGTGCTGCAGCTGCGCAGGGACAATCTATTGTCGTCGATCCAGGCGATATGTTTAACTAAAGCTAAAAAAATGTGACAACGCTGTTTGCTACATGTCAATGGATATATAAACGTTTACAACTCGTCTGTTAGCAACGATTGTTAGAAATTAAATGTAAAGTTATCAAAAGTGATGTGATGTCATTTTTTTAGTGCCGTCGAAAGTGTCTATGTGGGTATCTTAGGCACATGATTTTGCAAAGCACTTTTTCAAGCTGGTCTTCTTTCGTATTTCATAACTTATTTACTCTTTCAGTTATGTACATTTTTATAACGAAAATGTGTACGATATTGTACCCTGGTAGTCTCCTTGCCTCGCAGTGGAACAGATTGAGGGTTTTGGTCAAAACATGGTATCCGATTTACAAGCACTCTCAGGTCTCTAATTTTGTTTTACAAATGTTACATTTTAAGGTATCGCTCTATATACATGTGATTGTTATATATTGATATCGCTATATTAGTTTTTTCTTCAAGCGATAAAATAATTTTCCTGCAAACTGTTTCCTGTTCCAGTAGATCGTCCTTATCTTCTGCCATACAGATCACGTATCACATACGCACGGACACTCATAAGTATATGAATATTGG
>JAECUM010057451.1:0-19754 GCA_016617855.1 Megalonaias nervosa
AAAAAAAAAAAAAAAACACGAGGTCACTTCACTTCCTACTGCATAAAACAGTATGATACTTCTTCTCGACGACTGTACAAAAACAAAGATACACGAGGCCACCTCTCAACTCTGTATAAAAGCACACACCCCCCCCCCCACAAAAACGAGACCCCTATCCATGCTACTGCATAATAAATAAAAACAAACACCCTCAAAACTACGACAGACTACGTTTCAGAGAATCAAGATTTAACAAATTCTTAATTCTGCAATGAATCGACCAGAAGGAGTTAAAATAAATAGACGTAGATCTCAAAGAAATGGAGGAGGGCAATGAAAGAAAATGACAGCAGAAGAAGTAAGGGAAAGGCATTACTTTCGTACGCTGTCTCTATCAAACTTATTTTAGCTTGTTTGTATTATATACATCATCTACAAACTGGAGACATGGCAAAATTCAACATCCCAAAGTGCAGTTACAAAACACAGTGAAAACTAAAAACATGCAAAGACAACATAAGACACTTTACAAATCAAACCTACTGTGAAACCTAGAAACAACTATTACATCCCCTCTTTGCTATGTGGTTTGCGCATGCACAGGTAACCTCGTGTGTTTGCAATGTAATTTTTGTTTTGTAGCTTTGTTTCGTACAGTGTTTTTGAACATAGGGCTAGGGATACCAGAGCTCTGTTTTAAAAAAAAAATGTCCAGAATTTATTTTCTTTATTTGATAAGGTATGTAGTTTTATTAGACATACCAATGTATTTAAAAAATAAGTTGTATTTTTGTATTTATCGCGTGCGATAAAGTCATCGGTGGCCGCTCCTGCGGTGTAGAATGTACAAAATGTGAAAAATGCAGCTGACTGCAATGTATTTATACAAATTATATTATCTCCGCTTTCATTAAATAACATGAAAACTTCAAGAAGTTTTCCTTATTATATAAGTTGAAATCTCTGAAAATTCTATGTTGTTTCACTCATGCGGACTTCGTTAGTTTTAAAGAAAATGGTTACATTCTAATGCCGGCATTACTGATAAACGGGCATTGATACGATGTTTAATGTTCTAAATAAAATCGGTGTTCGTAATTGTCTATTATTCAGAGCTCCTAGAAGAAACAAAATTTGTTTAAAACACTTTCAAGAAATGCATACACAACCAAATTTTCGTCGTTATAATTTATTTTTATACCGGATCTGCTGAGTATTTTCAAAACTTAATACAGTACAATAGCAACAGTGACTCTTTTATTGCAGCAAAAGTTTCCAAGGTAGGTAAGTTTGAAATTATGAATATTATGCCCTAAAATTGAGCAAAGGATGAAATTAAATGTTGTTTTTCTTTTCCAGACACATATATATTTTAGAAACTGTTAGTGTTATAATTGAAGGAGGTGTCAGTATGCAGACGATTGGTTGTATGATGATAAAGACAATGCAGTTTGGTTTATCAGGTATGGGTATCCAAGTTGTAAATGGACAATAAACCTCTATGGAAGCATTATTTACTGTGGTATGTCATATTGTGGAGCTGTTGGTAATTCACTTGGAGTTTTCTTTGGTAAAAAAAAAATAGAAAAAGATTGGCATACATGTACATGTTGGCGCTGCTGCATAGAGGGTCTGAATCATTGCCGCACGGAACCAGTTAGGTCTACCACACGGAACCAGTTAGGCCTACCACACGGAACCAGATAGGTCTACCACACGGAACCAGATAGGTCTACCACACGGAACCAGATAGGTCTACCACACGAAACCAGATAGGTCTACCACACGGAACCAGTTAGGCCTACCGCAAGGAACCAGTTAAGTCTACTGCACGGAACCAGTTAGGTCTACCACACGGAACCAGTTAAGTCTACTGCACGGAACCAGATAGGTCTACCACACGGAACCAGATAGGTCTACCACACGGAACCAGATAGGTCTACCACACGGAACCAGTTAGGTCTACCACACGGAACCAGATAGGCCTACCACACGGAACCAGTTAGGCCTACCACACGGAACCAGTTAGGTCTACCGCACGGAACCAGTTAGGCCTACCACACGGAACCAGTTAGGCCTACCACACGGAACCAGATAGGTCTACCACACGGAACCAGATAGGCCTACCACACGGAACCAGTTAGAGCTACCGCACGGAACCAGTTAGGCCTACCACACGGAACCAGATAGGTCTACCACACGGAACCAGATAGGTCTACCACACGGAACCAGATAGGTCTACCACACGGAACCAGTTAGGCCTACCGCAAGGAACCAGTTAAGTCTACTGCACGGAACCAGTTAGGTCTACCACACGGAACCAGTTAAGTCTACTGCACGGAACCAGATAGGTCTACCACACGGAACCAGATAGGTCTACCACACGGAACCAGTTAGGCCTACCGCAAGGAACCAGTTAAGTCTACTGCACGGAACCAGTTAGGTCTACCACACGGAACCAGTTAAGTCTACTGCACGGAACCAGATAGGTCTACCACACGGAACCAGATAGGCCTACCACACGGAACCAGTTAGGCCTACCACACGGAACCAGTTAGGTCTACCGCACGGAACCAGTTAGGCCTACCACACGGAACCAGATAGGTCTACCACACGGAACCAGATAGGCCTACCACACGGAACCAGTTAGAGCTACCGCACGGAACCAGTTAGGCCTACCACACGGAACCAGTTATACCTACCACACGGAACCAGATAGGTCTACCACACGGAACCAGATAGGCCTACCACACGGAACCAGTTAGGTCTACCGCAAGGAACCAGTTAGGTCTACCGCACTGAACCAGTTAAGTCTACTGCACGGAACCAGTTAGGTGTACCACACGGAACCAGTTAAGTCTACTGCACGGAACCAGTTAGGTCTACCGCAAGGAACCAGTTAAGTCTACCACACGGAACCAGTTAGGCCTACCACACGGAACCAGTTAGGTCTACCGCACGGAACCAGTTAGGTCTACCACACGGAACCAGTTAGGTCTACCACACGGAACCAGTTAGGTCTACCGCAAGGAACCAGTTAGGCCTACCGCAAGGAACCAGTTAAGTCTACCGTACGGAACCAGTTAGGTCTACCGCACGGAACCAGTTAGGTCTACCAAACATTCGTCACTTACTGAAGACTCTGCAGTACAATTTGAAATGGCCGAATAAAAAATTAACATTAGTATAAAGAACATTTTGTCTCTGCAACAAATAACAATATGCATGAGAAGTAGCGATAGTGCTGTAGCTGGTGCCTTAATTTGTTATGGGCTAGTTCAAAATGACTATATTTAAAACTGGAATGGTTACTGAGGTAATTGATTTGCAAGCAAGTACAAAGCGATATCCTATATAACTTGTTGATCATAAGAAATATTGAACAGAAAAAATATCCTAATTGTTTCTAAAGAGTACAATACGCTTTGTATACGTCATATAATGATGTATATTAGTAAATGGTTTGGTGGTGCAAAAGTGTAATGTCCGCCTACACAGATGTACCGGGTTCGATTCCCAGAAAATGATTTTTTCCCTTCTTTTCTTACTTTTCTTCTTTATCCTTAATCAAGATAGTAACCCGTAATAATTTCATTTTCCATATTGATATGAACAATTCTTAGTTGTTACCACTTATGTATTTTTGTTGTAAATAATTATTCCACAAAGTGAAGATAGTAATTTGTAATAATTTTATTTTCAAAATGTATATAAACAACATTAATAGTCATCACTAATTTAATTTTAGTCCCCACTTATTTATTTATTATTTCATTATAAATAAGTGTACATAGCATCGTACATATTGTCGCTATGTTTTATTCTTCAGCATTCAATTTGAAGACGTAATGAAAAAATTACTAATAAGGAGAAAATGCGACTTGGTGCAGGAAAAATGGCTGACTCTAGAAACAGGTACTTGAATAAGAAAGTTTTGTATTTTTTAACGTTTAAACTGAACTGCTTCATAGAATATTATTACAGTAAAGTGCAACTTCTACAAGTACATGTGCTGGATAAACCTATCATGACTGCCATACAGTCATGAAACGTATTTCATATCACTACTTAAAACAGCCTATTGAATTGAACAGTCAAATTAATAAATAACACACGGGACTACAATTTTAAGTGAAGAAGAAAAAAGTCACTAATTACAGGAAACTCCAAAATCAGATAAGATTTTAATTTTAAAAATAGCATTTCGCTGCGTTGCGGGGCACCTACTGAGCGGGGGCCCAGGGGTAACTGATCTTTTTGCTCCACCTTTTCTCCGGTCATGACTATCTTATCGTGCAATTCCACTAGTAATAGTAACCTTCCGTCATTTTCCTTCAGATTATATGAACCCAGAAGTCACCCAAATATCGTCGGCTCAAAACAAACTACACCCAAAGAACATCTGATATGATTGGAGAATATACTAGTCAAAATATATTAGATCGGTATCTCGACAGGACAATTTACTGGTGTTTGAGTGACTTGGGGAAAAAAAGGTATTTTGACTAGTACATTCTTGAATCATATCAGATGTAACAAAAAATGATATCTTCGGGTTGATTTGAATCTGCCAAACAAAGATTTTCTTCCTGTTTACCACTTTTAGCAATATTTATTTTCTGTATGCTTCCCGACGGTTCACGTCGATGACTTGGAATACCTCTCTTCCATGGGGTGTGCACGTGTGTGTGTGTGTGTGTGTGTGTGTGTGTGTGAACGAGAGAGAGGAAGGAGGAGTGACTCGTACTAAATATAGGAAACTCCATGTTACGTGTGATAATTTTAAGAATAATAAAATAACTGTTATTCTGACAAATGTGCAACGAAAACAGTACAGTACAGGTTAGTCCCTTTAGAAAAAGAAACTGCACACACACAGACACACACAGACACACACGCGTATGTATGTATGCGTGTGCACTTACACACACGACAACACATCGCACATAACAGATATTGCAACATTAGGAACCATTTTGTGGGTTGGGGATGGGCTGAGAGAAAGGAGAGGAGAAAATCCTGGGATTTTTTAAATCGCAGAAATCACTATGGTGTAGATCTTGAAGGTCAAAATTTTTCTATAGGTATATAGAGGTAGGAAAATCATGAAAATAAATGTATCAACTACGGCAAAACTAAACTCTAACACCATCTGAGGATTATATTGACCAGTAAATATAGAGGAAGTTTAGGGATAAACACCGTGTAGTCTTTTCAAATGAAAAAAAAAAAAAAAAATATGATTTCTAATTGGTTAAATACAGTAATGACATGGATAAAATAGTGGACGTAGAGTACACTGGAGCAAATACATTTGTATTAATATGTCAACTGTTTTAGTTCTGTATTGCTTACCTTCATTCTGTAGAACCATCTGATATAAAATAAAGGATCCTTGAATTAAATATGCCAAAAAATGACTGCCATGAAAAGTTTTGTGAGTTTAACACCATTTTTCAGCACGAGAGGCTGTACATGGCAGACAATATATTTGGTGGAGGAAGGATATGGAAAAACTCAGGGAAGAACCACTGACCCACGGGAAGCTACAGGCAAAATTTCTCAAATACCCACGTTGGCCGTGCCGAGACTCGAACCGACCAGGACAGCGGTGAGATGTGTGTAATCTGAAAAGGCATGTGCCTTAGACCACTGAGCCACCCTGGGCGGGGGACAAGAAGTGACTTTATGTTTAGCAGAGTCTAATCTGCCGGAATATGTCGCATTTCTTATTTTGAACATCTGGTACTATTTGAGAATATACTATGTGGCAGAGTTAATCAACAACACGTAACGTAAACATACGCATCATTGTAACGATGTTCAAAACAAAATGCCAGACTCATACATAAAATAATTGAATATTACGCATATTGTATATAAATGCATAATTTTAGATTGTTCATTTAGGGCCAATCAGCCTGAAACTGGCTTTTAAGCTATAATGTCTATAGCCCACGAAAATTGGTGCCATACCGGAGGAGAAAACCTCTGGCTTTTGAAGGATCGCTTTTGTTTATTACAAGAAGTCGCGGATACAAATTAAAAATATATTTAATGAAGAGAGCGAGGGATCATTTTATCTGTATGAATTTCATCTGAATCTGATTTGGGGCCAAATTCAACCCTTGTCAGACCTTGTCCTTTTGGAATATCAAGATTGGTCCACTGTACAGGCTAATTTTTGAAGAGCTGACGAAGCTAATTATGGACGTGCTGAACCAAGCAAGTATTATCTACTAAACAGATGTTTGTTTCATGATAAGATTTCCTAAAATGTGTGAAAAATATATAATTGAGCTTTTGCCATGAATTAAAGTTTGCTGCTAAAACCAACAAAAACCCATATGCACTCTCTAGTCTATCCACCTTTCTGTGTAAGGCTGTAATGTTTACACGTGTAACCAGTTTAGTTTAGTTTAGCTTAGTTTCCGGATTGTAAAAAAGTGTGAAAGTTACCAAAGTCGGCAAACGTGTACATCAACGTGAAAGGGGTTGTTGTTTAGAAGGATATACATGTTAAATGTTATATACGAGAAAAAAAAACCAACAGAAGTTAACTAAAGAATTGGACACAGCGCACATTGCATCACGTTATACATCAGCTTGGTTCACTGATAATGCAAATACAATTTTCTTTAAACTGCAGTTTTTACCTTTAAACTACATGTTTGTTAGCATAGCTTTGATCACTACAATCCTTTGTGTCTTTCTTGTAACTGTGAGATCATTTTGCAGCATTTTAACATCTTTATATTTTATATTTTATCTTGTTGTTCGTCCTGTTTTCATTTATTTGGAAGGGTTTCTCTTCCTAAAGTTTGGTACAATTCAGTTTACATGGTTTTAACTTAGCTATTGTTGCTATTGTGTTACACGCTGCTACAGACATACAGACATACATTATTCAACAAAGACGTGTTTAACAAATTGAATCTTATCATTATAAGAGATAAAGGAAGTATAGCAAATGAATCAGTCACAGGTTGAGTGTGGTACGTCATGCACACTATAATAGCCGTCAGCTATTGAGTGGGGTACGTCATGCACACTATAAGAGCCGTCAGCTGTTGAGTGATGTACGTCATACACATTATGATAGCCGTCAGCTGTTGAGGTGTACGTCATGCACATTATAATAGCGGTCAACTGTTGAGTGAGGTACGAGATACATATACTAGTCGTCAGTTGTTGAGTGAGGTACGTCATGCACATTATAATAGTCATCAGCTGTTGAGTGGGGTACGTCATGCACATTGTAATAGCCGTCAGATGTTGAGTGAGGTACGTCATGCACATTATAATATCCGTCAGCTGAACATTGCAATAGCAGTCAGCTGTTGGGTGAGGTATGTCATGCACATCATGATAGCCGTCAGCTGTTCAGTACCCCTAGTAGACAGATAGACCTTTCACAAACGTTGCAACCTTTACATGAGGCAGCAATTTATTAAATATATTTTGAAGAATGGAGGTGGAAGAGTCTAATCACCCTTCAGGACGTGTTAGTTCTTACTGTGAATTAGAAGGGTTGTAAGCCCTGGTTTTTATATTGCCCTCGACTCAAGATTAAGGAACCCAGTCCACTGTCGTACTGACACTAATGAATAGACTGAAGAAAACAACTGAGTTGAGACATCTAAAGATTTACTTTATACACTGTTCTTGTCGCCTTTGTTTACAAAACGGTATGTGGTTACTCACATGCATAATTTTTGCTGAATACATTTTAAATCGTGCGTGTCCTTTCTGAATTTCTTTAAAACATGAAGAAGGCAGGTGAATACTACGATTCATTGTTTAATTATTGTGCATAGTAGTAAAGGAAGTGTTCCAGTAGAAAAATATAGGAACATGGTGGGGAAGGAGGGCATGCAAAATTTGAGAAATATCATCCCTGGATTTCTTTTTATATTGTTTCTTTTTTCCTACCGTAAGTGGGCATGTAATGTTATGTGCTTTTATGAAGTATTACTTTAAATATGGGACTATCCCTATACCAGAAAAAGTTCTTACTATTCAAATTTCACTAGTGGTCCCGCTTTCTCATATATTGGCTATTTGTGTGTGTGTGGGGGGGGGTTGGACATACCACAATTTACGACTGTTCCATGCTCATCCAACTGCAAGAAAGACTCCGTGTCAAGGACAAACTCGGCAAACGCCTCCTTGATCTGATCACCGAGAGTCATGGCTTCCGACAGGGTGACAAGGTATATCGCCAAACACAAATTTGACAGCTTCAGGTACATGTTGGGACTTAAGCCAAAACCTAAAATTCGAATAAAATAAGTTTAGAAATTCTAGAGCCTCTCATTTACGACATGTAATTATTTTAAAATAGCTAAAATGGGCTAAAAGGATTTGAAAAGGTGTACAGAGTGATAAGGTACATACAATACGAAATTATTAATTTTCGTTAAATATATAAACATATTTTAGGTATAAAATCGAAAACTGTTTCTTCATGAATTAAATACAACATCTGGACATGTGTGATGCTCAGTCTGCTTCAAACAACGCTGATGCAGAGCTGCAGGTTCATTATGCGACAACAGATCCGAATCTACGGTATCCGACGACGGGAGTTCATTATACACGGGTAGATACGATATGTTTATTGGGATCAACGAATGATTCACGTGACCAGAGTTAAGATGCGAACTCCTGCTACGTACATATATAGGTACCATCAGTACAGTTTAACTTCAGATTAATGTCTTTGTGCTTTATAGGCAGTTAAAATTTTTAAAAATAAGTGAGCGTAAAATACTGCAGAAATTAAATGCAGAGTACAAAGGGCCCCGGATGTTGGACTAAGCTGTAGTATTCAATAGTGCGTCCTATTCATTATGTGAAGGATGATACGGTTCTACGCTGATTACAGTTGTTCGTGTTACACACGAAAAATGGCAGTATCGTTATGATGGACTGTGCAGAATATTAGAACCGGTATTTCAAACCCCACAATTAAATTTTCAGAGGATTGAACATAAGCCCATATAGTTTGCAAGAATCAATCCTCAGTAAGAAAGAATTTATAAAGACGTATTGCTAAATGATTTTCAAATTTATATAGGGTTTTCACCACTCTAAAACAATACTGACCTTAGAGAGTAAGGGATTACCTCCATAAACATTGCTATAACAAAATGATGTCATTTTTTTTTAAAAATCACCGAGCACCTGAATGTACTTTACAGGATAAAGATGCCTTTCGAGCATGTTTCCAAATGTGATTTTTTTTTATGCTTATAATCATGTAAAGTCATCTGAAATTTTCGCCATATTGAACCTCGTGCTCTGATTAGAGTGATTCGAATATTTGACAGTAGCCTTCAGACTGAAACCCAAGAGAGACATTATTTGTAATTTTCATTACCTTACTATCCTGTTGAGTAATTTTACCTTTCATTAGACAAGCAAATCACATATGGTTTTCAGTATGTTATTTTTGTTGTTGCTGTTGAGAACTTATGCAGAAAAAAGACTGCGATATCACAGCATTTATTGTTCTGTGTTACATAAAGTCCTACAAGAGGTTGACAGGTGATCCGGCGGTGCTCAGGTATCGGAGCTATCAACAGACAGACGTACGTCAGATTATGCGAGCACCCGGGCAAAAAGTTCTATCAAGGAAGTTTTGTCATCAAAGAACGCCTTGCTAAGATAATGGGCGGAGGTCACGGGTCCTTTTCTAAAATCCCTATTGTTAAGGTGTGTATAAAAATATTTTACTTTAAAAAAGGTAAAATATTGCAATTTAAAATATCACAGAATAAGATAAACAAAATAGAAAACAATGCATGGAAGAAAAGCTAGAGACAGACAGACAAGGATAGACAGAGATGCGGGATATGGTGGTGAATCCTTAGCACCGCGTTTTGGCCCACATCCGTAAATCTTAATAGCCGACAACTACATGTTTGCCTCACCCCACCCCCAAAAATAATTCTGCTGACACCACTACTTAGCACAAATCAAAATGACACGTGACATGTGGATGGAAAACTAAGTTCTGTATCCACGGAGTGCCTTCATATTATTATCAGAAAAGTGGCATAAGGATGAGAGAGAGAGAGAGAGAGAGAGAGAGAGAGAGAGAGAGAGAGAGAGAGAGAGAGAGAGAGAGAGAACAACTAATATATAACCATGAGTAAATGACAACAAAATGTGGTAAAAATGTTTCATGCATTACCTATAATCTTCTTTCTCTTCGTACACTGATATCACACTGAACAGTACACCGAGATAAGAATAAATATCTTCGACATTTAGTAGGAAGTAATAATCACAAAGCGAAACCGAAATCTCCCTTAATTTGTGCGATTGTGGTATAATAATCATTCTAAAGCTCTCATGTGAGAAGGAATTTAACAGTAGATAACTGGTACTGAAGTTAAAAGGTCGAAATTACACAATTAAACCTAAAACAGTGGATATCTGATTTTATTCCGACTGTCTGAGCATCAGGTGGTATTTGAACAAACATGATTAGTGAACCAGCAGGGTTGTTGGAAATTTTCATATCAGAAATCACACCGCAGACATTAATTGACAGTTAGAGATTTACCAATGTTCCATCACGTCTATTTTAAAATAAAAGTTACAAATAATTAAAGCGTAACGGACCATTCCCATTTAAATGTGAAGATCATGAATATACTCAATTTGGTTAACTTGCATGTTATTAATGGGGTATTTATTGACGCGAAATTTACGTTTACATTGGATTGCCGGTATTTGTCAAGACATGTTAGTGTTACATCTGGACATAAATGGTGAAGCTGAACATTACGGTCTGAGTGTCACACAAAGGAACATGGTATGGTGACTCATCAAAGACATAAACACAGACGTTAATTGACAATTACTGATATAACTATGTTCAATTACTTGTTGTTCAATACAACCATCTGATGAACAGGTACAACACGAGTCTTTGTCATAGTACATGTGATGGGTGTTGGTGTGTATGTTGCATGCAAGCTTTGTAAGTAATAAATAGTAATAAGGTGTGCCAGACAGTCTGTGTCCATGCAGAAGATGTAACATTCTTTTACCACAAGAAAATGTGGAGGAACGTACTGACGTCCCTTGTGGACCAGTTTGCGTGGTTTTATTGTATTAAGAGTGCTAAGCAAAAGTGCTTTTTCTCCTAGTGGTGGGGAGGTGGGGAATAGGAAATAGTGGTGCATGATTGCTTGTATTTGGCCGTGTACGAAACTCGTAAAAGGGGACCCGAGTGGCCGAGTGGTCTAAAGCGCTCACCGTTACGGATCACTGACATCTCACCTCTGTCTGCGTGGGTTCGAGTCTTGGATTCGGCCAATGTGGGTATGTGAGAAAGCTTGCCGGTAGCTTCTCGTGGGTCGGTGGTTCTTTCCGGGGTTTTCCCGGGTTCTTCCTCCACCATTAATACTGGCCGCCATGTATTGCCTATCTTGTGCTGACAAACGGCGTTAAACCCTACAACAACAACAACAACAACAACAACAAAACTCGTCAAAATGATAAAAACGTAGACCTTGATATACCGCGCCATGATGTGTCTGAAATAGCAGAGTCTTTGGTGTTAGCTCGAAATTACAATTAAAATGAACAGCATAGACACTAATCTACAAGCCAATTATGGTTCTACACGGTTCACAGGTGGCTTTAAGTTTGATGCCGAAGCTAAACCTGTGTGTGTGTGTGTGTGTGTGTGTGTGAGAGAGAGAGAGAGAGAGAGAGAGAGAGAGAGAGAGAGAGAGAGAGAGAGAGAGAGAGAGAGAAGAAATGACAGGCCATTCCATTATATATACTTTTAAGATGCTATGTGATCTGCGATGGATAGGGGAAGGGGATACTGGATCGATCAGTGTTATCGCATTCGCTTGCACATTAACGGTATCGTCCTTGATCCACTCACCCACCTGCTGGAATGTTGTCGCATATCCAAGGTCTGCGTTTCATTTTCCAGTTACCTCCACCCGAAGACCATCTTTTGCCAAACGACCTCTCGAGGGCAGCTGATCTCGGTTATTTAATCTTTTGTACCATGAATGTAGTGATACGTCGACAAAGTATCGGATATCGTGATATTTTCTTCATGATTTAATTTATCGCATCACACGCAAGTATCACGGTAGTCGCGATAGTATAAAAGAATCAATGTATGTGCCATTGATAAAGGATATCTGATGAAATACATATTCCAGTTGCATCTACACTTACCACAAAAGTGAATCACATATCTTTACAATGACTTCTATCCACAGGAGGACACGAATTCCTATTTGCATGCAAAAAATATTTCAAGTTAATGATGTACTATCTCGATGAAATTGATTATAAAGACATGTTGCTGTTAAACAGCCAACAGACGGGGTTGTATCATGATACATATCACATCGAATGATTCGTATTACGATTTGTATCGTATCGTGATTTAACTGGCTGTACACAACTCTAGTATATCCGACACACGTAGAGGAAATAAGCAAAACACTTCGCCAACTTACCGAAAATCTACTCAGTATCGAAGAATTAGAAATTGTATATGATCCTCTAACCACGTCTACAAAAAAGAAAGCGCAATTTTTCTTTAGAATCATTATAAGACCTATTTAAATTTTATCTTTGTTTAAAAGTTTAAAATCTTATTAAACTGAATTATCATAAGCTTCATATCCGTCATTTTCATTCGGAAACAAATTACATATGGCTTCTTATCTTGCCATCTCGATACAGTTGCGTATCAGCGGCCCAATCAACCTCCGCACCTTGAACGGTAACAGAGAGCTTCGTCCTGCGAGAGAGTTTCACTGCTATGGCAGAAGATGAGACACCACACGCCAGAAAGAAGTAGAGAAAATGTGTGAAATTTCTTGTGGTCTGTTCTTGAATTATTAAAAGGTTCATTAATTTCTTTGAGCTTTATTTGAGGATTTTTCATTCCATTATGCATGCATCTAATAAATGCCTAGATATAATACCAGGTGCATGTTTTGAGGTTTTGTGTTTTAGCGCCATTTTTCAGTACATGATAGGCTATAAATGGTGGGTAGTATATATTATAGAGGAAGAACCCAGGAAAACACCGGAGAGAACCACCAACTCACGGGAAGCGACAGGCAGGCATTCTCAAACACCCACGTTGGCTGAGAAGAGATTCGAACCCAAGCGGACAGATGTGAGACGTCAGTGATCTGTAAAGGCGACCGCCTTAGACCACTCGGCCACTCAAAGCCGTTTGCATGCTTGGGATCACGAGAAGATATTTTGTGTTGTAATAACTTGCAATGATTGAGGTATTTCCTCATTTTCAACTTTTATATGATTCTGTTTCCAATGAATTGTACAACAAATGCTTTTAATGCATACATTTAGTTAACCCACGTGTATATAAAGGAAAAAGTCGTGTAAGCACGCGTGTCCCTTCCTGTGCCTTGCATTGAATCAGTATTTACCGTTCGATGCTTACTATTCTGCCACAATATTGCAAAAAAGGAACTCACCTATTAACATTTGCAGCGAGTGGAGACAGTTGAAAAATTGAACAGAAACTAGTTGAATACTTTCAGTTTCCATACAGTGTGATTTCAGGGTAGTTAAACCGCCAGTAATATGAAGAAATGTATGATTCGGGATTTTATTTCTTCAAAACAAAATTTTAGTAGATTTTAAGAAACGCATACATTAAACGAACGAGGGCGTTTGTGCTGGCATAGTGAAATTCTGACTACCCTATTCATCTTTCTCTCATTCTATGATCCCCACCTATTCTCTCATTCTATGATCCCCACCTATCAAAGAAATTTAAAATGGCGCCGGCGAATGGGCTGGAAGAATCCAGCTGGAACAAGGAATTAATTAGTTGTTGGTGTGGGGAAAATTACCAGGTGCTACAAATTCCCAAGCCTTAATATTGCCTAAAGGCGGGGTGATACTTCGTGTTTTGTTGTTGTTGTTGTTGTTTTTATATCTTAAAATATTGTCTAAATGGGGGTGATGCTTCGTGTTTTGTTCTTTGTTGTTGTTGCTGTTTCTATATCTTAAAAATAAGTTACGAAAGAATTATGTTCTTTCTTTTCTGTCCCTCTCCCCCACCACCGATTGTTGGTAAACCCGAATGCATCGTCCTGCCGCCCAACTAGCGATGCACGCGTTAATACACATGCAATTAAGTAAGCAGTTCAAAGCTGGGTTTATAAAGTTAAGTCATAATCCAGTTCATTACTTAGACTAGCATTATTAAATACTGACAAAATTCAAAATCAATCTGCTTATATGGGCAAAAGTAATTATGCCACGCTTAAGGGTTTGGATTTGGAACACCCTAAGTCTGTGCGTCGGTCAGTTCGTAACTCCACCTCCACACTTCCACTAGACGTGTATGCCAGAAATTTTAGTATTTTCTTGTCCAACAGTAAAAGTGTGATTGGTTGCAGGAGTCAACGTTCAAATATATAAAGATTTCAATTACGCAGATAATTTCCAATATTTTTTATCATAATTTTATCTGTGCAATTGTAGTTGGAATTCACATAATATATGTAACAGTTTGTATTCGGGCCCGTGGTTCACCGTCTTGGAGAGGGGGAGAGGAAGGAGAGAAACGATGTTTGAAATTAAACTGTTTGGGATTAGGCAATACATATTTTATAAAAATGCAAAACTATCGTTCGAACTCGGGACTTCCCTTACTTAATAGATGGGTGATCTACACGTTATCAGATAGATTACAGCAACGGTTTTTTAAAATATTCCTCATTTTCATAGGGAAAGGTTTTGGATCCTGATGGGCAGCAAGTGGGGAAAAGGACAGATTAGAAAATCGGAAGACAGGGTACTTTATTGAGAGGGGAAGCTTTTTGCAGGATTTTCGTGCTTGTGCGCATGTGTGTGTGTGTGTGTGTGTGTGTGTGTGTGCAATATCGCCGAAACCACAAATATTGACTTAAATGCAAGAAAAAAGGTAAGAGGGACAATACGATATGCTTGTAAACTAGTAGTGAATCCAATAAAGCAGACGAAACTGGTTCATGACTAATGTACTTTCCGCCTACTAGTCCTAAAACACATAATGCTACTTCAGAGATATAACAAATGTATGTCCTTGTGTGCCCTTAGATTAATAACTTCAAAATAGGAAGACGGAAGATAATACAAAGTATCCAAACTATTTCAAAGGTGCATATTTGTTAGAGATTTTAGAGGTTGTATACCTATAAGCGATATGAACATGGCATCAAATGACTGTTTGACAAAATAAATGACCTTACCTCATCAAACACGAGTCATTCTGAAACAAGAAGATGAAAACTATGCCGATTTGCACGTCAATGCGCATGTTCTTTCTAAAGTCAAGGGAACTTGCTCGTCAAGTGGGTGGCTTGCCTTGTTTCAATCGACGTGTCATATTGGCATGTCTTTTTATAAATAAATAATGATTTATTAAAAATTGAAACAGTAGACTTATACGAGACAATGAAACGACCGATTCATGTGTATGTACAGTCCATTGTGACATGTTCAATAAGCACTCATTATGATATTCTGAGTTATCCCTTACAAGACTGAGATAGAAAAGAAGCATACTTTCAAAAATGTCAACGAAAGGAGCCATTCTTATACATTATAAATTAACAATAGTAATGAAAGTTCGTGCTTTACTTTGAAGCGATTGACCAGATTGTTTCAAAACTTTCTGCATGTCGATCCGTATCGGTTATCTATCTATCCATCAATCCATCCATCCATATGCTTATATGCTATCTATCCGATCGCCCATCCACCCTCCTACCCACCAGTGGTAATCTATCTGTTTTCCATCCATTCATCCTTCGATCCGTCCACCTGTCTATATATCCACTTATCCATAGAAACAGGTTCAGAAAAGCCGTATGCACAGACAGACGAACATATATATATATATATATATATATATATATATATATACTGTATATATATATATATATATACTCTTCTGCTACTCCTACTATATAACATATATATATACACTTATATATATATATATATATATAGGTAGGTAGGTAGATAGATAGATAGATAAATAGATAGATAGATAGATAGATAGAATATGAACGTGGAACGTACGAGTGTTACTTTAAGAGAACGTTTCAGTTTGATTTTTGGCGAGATAATATACCCTTAGTGTTCGGGATGCATAGTTTTAAAGGTTATGTTTGGCTGAGAGTGATGGGTTAGCATTTCACGGTACAACAACACATTAAAGTGTGTTGACCAATGACACATCATGGTTGTCTATCTGCTATTACTGATGGTGGCGACTGAACCAGCACCGTTCCGGCCACGATATATATAGTTCCCTGATAGAATTATGTATCGCTACATTCCTCATTAATACTAATTATCGATTACTCCAGCTCGTCCTCTCCTCCTGCTCAACCTCTACCGCTCATCCTCTCAATATGGAAACCACCGGGTAACTGCGGCTTCCCGCATTTCCCAGCTCACCCTAAGATCTCTCCAGTTGGCCTTCTCCATGTAACCTACCATTACTTCAGCTCGCCCCACGATCTATCTAGATCGACCAACGATATATGCAGCTCACCCTACGATTCATCCAGTTCACCTTACGATTACTCCAGCCCTAAGATCTCTCAAGCTCACTCTACAATTACTCCAGCCAATCATTTTGAACGATTTGGCGTGACATGGAATAGAAACGTATGAGGCGCCGTAGAGGACAAAAGCTGGTCCAATGAGAAAGTTGCAGTTGAAATTTCCTTGTCGTATGTCGAGAAATCTAATATCACGTGATGGATCAAACTGCATGTCCTTAAAGTTCCATTTTCAAGATCGAGATTTTAAATTTTATATGTTGAATTATGCAGTGGTGGTTTAAAGTTCTATTTCCTATGTCGACGTTTTACAGTGTATATTTTGAATTACTCAGCGGTGGTTGAAATTTCAATTACATATGTCGAGAATCCCTAATTCACACGTTGTATGTAACTGTTTGTGATGATAGTTCCATTTCATATGGCGAGTATTAAGATTTCATCTGTTGAATTTCACAGCAACGAGAAGCAGCCTCCTTGTTCAAAAATAACGCTCTCCGTTCACGAGAGCGACCTCTAGCGAAGAAATTCATAGTAATTCTCGACCTGAATGGTAACTTTCAACTGTAAATGCATGAAATGTAATGGCGCCTCATAATTGAATACACGAATGATAGTAGTATATGGGGACGATATACGGACAATGGGAAAATACATTACAGACCCACCCTGGGACGATATACGGACAAGATTTTTCCGAAAAAAATGGCACACCCTGGGACGATATACGGACAATGGGAATTTTGTATAGCGACTAGCAAACCCTGGGACGATATATGGACAATGGGAATTTTCTATAGCGACAATAGGAATGGAACAGGTAGGGTGACGTCACGGTACTGGACACTTGCAACAATGTAGCAAGTGGCTGACCTGAATACACGCAGCTACTCTAGGTAGGGACAAATACAATAGAGAGACAGAGACATATACAACACATAGATAACACATATATGTAGAGACAAATACAATAGAGAGACAGAGACATATGCAACACATAGATAACACATATATAGGCAAGAAAGAATAAATCTCTTTTCGAGGCATATGAAAGTGGCCCTGAAAAGGGCCTTTGGGTTCTTCCTCTTCTATTGTCTCCACTTCTTTCACCACGTTCTCACTTTTTCAATGATTCCTTTCTTCTTCTTCTTTTCTTCGTCTGGAATCCAGTCAGGATGTCCCATAGCTCTAAACCTTTCTTGTACCTTCGTCCAGTTGATGTTCAGTCTTTCAAACTCTTCTTTTCTCTTTCTGTTTTCCTTCTCCCTTCTCTCTTTTGTCCAGGTGTCTTTGATTTTCTTTACGTCTTCTTCCATCACGTTTTTCATCTTGTCTTCGGCTTTTTTTAATTGTTGTAAACCCCACTGGACAAAAGACCACTCTGACCAATTAAATGTATCTTGCAAGAAGCTCCTCACTTGGATGACAAGATCAAGGGCTTCCTTCAATGTGCCTATTCTCACATACTTAGGCTTGATGAATCCTCTTAATTTTTCCATCTCCTCTTCTATCATTCCTGCCACCAGATCCCTGGCTACTTTGAGGATAGTGACTTGACTGGTCACAATGTCTTTCGAGACTGGATAGCTCCATTCTTTTTCAAGCCTTTCCACCACATAGGCGGCATCCATCATCCAGAACCAACTATGCCTTAATTCATTAAACAAATTCATTTGTTCTTGAAGGTGTTGACTAGTCAACGCGGGTAGCCAGACTGACTGACTGACTGAGAAGGATTAAAGTCGCCTATGCTAACTAAGAGCTTTTGTGACTCGTTAATGCTCAATTGTTGAGCTTTTTAATTGGTCGGTGTTTCAGGAATGATGCCGCAAAAACACCGCGTTTATGTTCGATAGTCGTACTTTTTAATTGTATGTCAGGAGGTGGAAAGGAGGAAGGGGACCCGGTTGGCGGACGCCAACCGCTGATGCCGTGTACGCTCCAAAGGGCCGGACCGACGGGATTGTATGTCAAATTCTGTCCAGTTGTGCTAGTGGAAGTTCCCTATCCCAATATTGTGTGGGCCACCTGTGCAATTGCTCTAAGTTTCTGAGTTGAAGATTGCCTATTTTATCCTTGTGTAGTTGGAATTTTGTGTACTAAGCGTACTTTTAATGGCGAAATTATACCAATCAGTCGGGTGTCAGCAACCCTGTGTTTTTTGGGGGGTTTTTTCAGGGGGAGGGGGTCACGCATTGTTAGTATTAGTTATTGTTTTTGATGGCGGAGGGACTAAAGAATCAGGGTAGTTTTGTACGATGGTGTTACCAAATGAGGCCTTCTATTGCCAATGGAAGTGCCTCCCTTGTATATAAAAGTAGGGGTGAGAGTAGAGATGGGTGGGGTGGGGGGAAGGGGATTCTTGGTGGAAAATCTGTGGGCAACACAGGCTTGTTGTTTCCAGGATTCCACCCAGGTGTTGCTAGTATATTTTCCCTAGCACCTGTTTTAGGTCCCTTGTGTTAGTAAAGGTGAGGGTGGAATAAGAGGAAAGTGAAGAGAGGGCTTATAGTGGAAAGTCTTTGTTCAACATAGGCTTGTTGTACGCAGGATTCCACCCAGGTGTTCGCTAGTCTGTTTTCCCTAGCGCCTGTTTTTGACCCTATTTGTTGGGGGGGGGGGGTTAGTTAGGGGATGGGTGGAAAGGAGAGCTTTTGTCCGGAAGTGTTGAGCCAGTGCTTGCTCGAGGAGGTGGGCCAGTGCTTGCCCAGGTTTGTGCCAGTGCCTGCACGGGGAGGTGGGCCAGTGCTTGTCCAGGGGAGGGTATGGATTTGAGCCAGTGCTTGCTCTTGTGTGGGCGAGAGCTTGCCCATGGGAGGGACTGGGGTTTGGTTTTTTAGTTTTTGATTTAGAGGGCTAGTACTTGCCCTGTGGAGGTACTGGTCCTTCCGGGTTCTGTTCTTCCGGTGTTGGAGGGCTAGTGCTTGCCCTGTGCAGGTTCTGGACCTTCCATGTTCTGCTCTTCCGGAAGGGCTCGTACTTGTCCGCCAAGTGGAGGTTAATATTCCAGTCGTTTTTCTGTGTTCACTTGGTTGTATTCCCCAGTTGCCTCTCTCTTGTCTTTTGTCTTGATTTGATTATTTTCTGTCTTTCGTCAATTTTGAATCGATATTGTGCCCTTTTTGTTTTGTTAATGTCATGCATGGGAGATGGGATGGGAGGGGAAGATGAGAGAAGAGATAA
>JAECUM010057452.1:0-20288 GCA_016617855.1 Megalonaias nervosa
TATATATATATATATATATATATATATATATATATATATATATATATATATATATATATATATATATTGGTGACTTATTGATGTTAAACTGTAAATTCATGGAGCCAAACTGTGGAGTGATA
Organism: Megalonaias nervosa; assembly: GCA_016617855.1. NCBI lineage: Eukaryota > Metazoa > Mollusca > Bivalvia > Unionida > Unionidae > Megalonaias > Megalonaias nervosa. Next base: position 123 of record JAECUM010057452.1, read on the forward strand.
TTCGGTCCAGGATACAAGTGGAAAAGTTGACTTTGTTGAGTTCCTAACATAGTGCAATGATAGAGCTGTATAATTAAAAGAGAGCTGAATAACAAGAATCAGTTTCTATTAATCTTGTTTCATTTAACATTTTACCATCACGAGAGGTAGTGTTAGTGGGAATGTGTGTGTGTGTTCATTATTAGCGTTATATGTCAATAAATGTAATATTATGTGTATTTTTTGTTGTTTGTCTTCGTCTTTTGAGTGGCTATTGTCTTTCCTAAACATTCATCCTCCCCTATCTTAGGTATTTGACTTAGTGTGGGTGATTTCGTGATAATCACAAAATAATATGCTCCATATTAAGGCAGGCAAATAAAAACTTAAAGCCTCTATGCTCACCTTGCTGAACACATCTAATGTCATTTAAATGTTTAGTAAAAGTGGCTGTATTTGATGACAGCTTGACTTCACTAGTACAAATTTGAAAGGGCTGTGTTAGAATAATTTGATCAAAGTCAAATTAAGTCAAATTTAATTAAAATCGGTTCAGCACTTTTTGTTAAGTTATTTAAGTGTTTTTATTAGTGGTGACAATATTTGGTGGTGAATCAGAATGATCTCCTAAAGATCTCTTTGTCAGGTTGCTTCCTGTCAAATCTGCTTCCTGTTGAGCAGTTCTGAGACAATGTATTAAAGTTTCCAATTTTAGTAACAATGGCCATATTTGGTGGATTGTCCATACCTGACACAATGCTTTTTGTCAAATTAGTTGAACAGTTCTTTTTTAGGAGTACAAAGGTTTGTATAATTTAAACAATAGCAGTCATGTTTGATGGCATATTGGCATCATTTGTACAAATATGAAGGACTTCTATGCCACAATGTTTTATTTCAAATTTTCCAAAAATTAGCTGAGCAGTTTATGAGAAGTTATTTAAAGGGTTTGTCAATTTTTAGCAACATTGGGTATATTTGATGGTAGACTCCAGCTGAACAAATCTGAAATCTATCATGCCATGATGCTTTCTGGTCAAATTAGTAGTGACGTTTGTGAAATAGTTGTACAAAGATTTTTCTATTTTTAGCTGAACAAATTTTAAATTGCGTGCAAGTTAGTCAAGCTGTTGTTGACAAGCTGTAAATAAGAATTATAAACAGATCACTGATATCATATGAAAAACCATACCATAAACTCACTTGGTCATATGGCCAGTTGAACTTAAAACTGCTTCAGTGGCTATGATAAGAAGACGCTGATGACTGATTGATGGAAGGATGCTAATAGGAAATTTTAAAAAAATTGCCTTGGATGCTGAGGTATAGAAACTTTGACATGCTGGTAACAGCAATGGAGCTATGTTGCTCTCACCTAAGGATTGTACTGTTAGATATTGGTAGATATTTTAAAATCTTAGAAAATAAAAGCCCATTTTCTAAACAACCCTCACATGGCCATTCTTTTACTTTTTCTTTTTGAGAAAGAAGAAATCTTTACTGGCAAGATCAAATTTCCAATTCATTGGTGGAAGGGAGGTAACTCAAAAATGTATTGTCACACTTTGGCTGTATGCTGGCTATAATAAAGCCAAACACTAGAAAATTTTCAAATGGTTTTACAAATATTAACACTTGTATTATAATGTAACAAAGGTTCAGTCATTATTTCTTTTTTTCTAAACTTTTATGACCAAAATAAATAACCTGTGTTTGCTCACCACACTGACACGTGTCTAATAGTCATTTTAGTGTTTAGTAATGGTGGCTATATTTTGATGACAGCTCTGCATCATTTGTAAAATTTTTAGTCTTTAAGCCAGGATGCTTTCCGTTAAGTTTGGTAAAATTCTATTCAACAGTTTTGGAGAGGACGTGGTTTAAAGGTTGTTCTATTTTTAATGGTGACCTTATTTGATGGTGGATGGGTATTATTTGGTTTGATTTTTTGTGTTTTCTGTTTCTTGGTTTTAATGCCACTTTTAAAACATTACTGGCTATATCATGCTGAGAAAATGGAAGCCAAGTACCTTTCTCAAGAACACACCTAGTCAGTCAATATTGGCTGGTCTAATATATATATATATCTATATATATTAAAGGTCAACATGCCAGCATGAACTCTGTCAAAATAATCGAATTCTGTTTAGTGGTTTGGGAGGTCTCGATTTTCTATTTTTTGTAATGTGGCTATATTTGATGGCAGATCAGCCTGTTGTGTAAACAGGAAAAACCCTCTGTACCTAAATGATTCCTGTCAAACTATGTTCAACAGTTTTTGAGAAACAGATGTTCAAGGCTTTTTGCTATTTTTAGTTATAGAAACCAAATTTAAGGGCTGATCTTGAGTAAATCTGAATGGTCTTCATAATATGATTCACTGGATCAAAATTCCTTTCAGCAGATTTGGAGAGAAAGTCATTTAATTTTTTGACAACCCCCAGCTTTATAATTCATGAAAGTCTCAGGTTTTTTTGTAACCTTGGAGTGACATGCAGTATTAGAAGAATAGTTCATGCATAAACAATTACCTTCATTAACCAGTACAACTCTGGCCTCACATGGAAAGTATGCAGTCCACTTGTATAATTCCTACACTAATTCCCATAGGGAATACATACTTAATTTGTTGAGGTAAGCTATCAAAATATACAATGTATATTTTATTAATATGGAAAGTTTACCACTGGGAAAAAATTGTTTAATCCGATTTCCAAATGCAATGGTTACAATGACCTGTGTGTGCTAGAATGTAAATTATGTATGTAGTGTGGAAAAATGAGCTAAACATAAATACTTAACATACATTTGTAAAACAAAATGTAGGTCACAGTGACATTACTGGTTGTAATGGTATAGTAATAATAGAGATGCATTCAGTTAGTAAAGCTTCATGATTTGAACAAAATGAACTTCAAACACAAAATTTCAGAGTCACTCAAGCATGAAATACTGGTCACAATAGCCTCTTTTTTCCCCCAATACAGATGTAACTCTAATCAAGATGGATCCCTTCACCAAGTTTCATAATTCTAGATGGGGCAGTATGCACAGAGCACATGAAAATGAGATAAATGCAAAAAACTAAACCAATAAGAGTAAAATTATAAAAACTTAACCAAAGACAGTAAATGATCAAAAATGGGTCAAAATGAGCTTCTTTGTTCTTTTTTGTAGGAGTGTAGTGCTAAAAGAGATGCATATCATCATCAATTTCATTATTCTTGCATATGCATATAGAGTGCTTGAAAAATGAACATAAAACACAAACTTTAATCCATGTCAGTTAAGCGATAAGCTATAATGATCTATTTCAACAAATGAGGAAAGAGTGCTCATCATCATAAATCCCCTCACCAAGTTTCCTGATTCTAAATGGGCCAGAATCTATATAGCATGCATAGAACCTATGTGGTTGTAAGCAAAATGCAAAACTAAATGTAAGCCAATAAAATGTGAAATGTAGGTCTAAGTGTCCCTTTCTGATGGTTCTGGCACTAATAGAGACATATACAATCAACTTTCCTGATTCTAGCATTAAGAAACATTAACAGTAAAACACCAAATATCACATGTCAGCGATACATAAAATATATTGGTCACAGTGACCTACTTTTGTGAGGCAGGTGTAATACTCAATGAGATGCATTCCCTCACCAAAACCCATGGCAAGATATAAGCATATAAAGTTAGCCCACCTTCTCAAGAGACTATATTCTATGAAACCCACTCCAAATTGCTGCCTAGGACCTAGGAAGAAAGAATGGCTGAGATGGAGTGAGGCCATACATAAGTATGTTCTTTTTATATATGACAATGATTGAGGGTGGCAGTACAATATCTCTAATCGAAATCATGGAAGTGTACCAGTTTGTTTTAATGGAGACAGTGGGTTGTGTCAAAGGATGGAAAAAGACAACATAAAGTGGCACCTGAAGATTTAACAAAGTCTTGACACAGGAAATGCATAATGTATGTGAGATTACATCATTGTGACCAGACAAAAGGCTTCATCCAAGCTTATTAGTGCCATGATGTTGCTTCTAATGGCTATGTCTTAAAATTATATAATATGAGCTTTGTTTGTTTTGCTAGTTTTAATGCCCCTTTTAACACACTGCTGGCTATATCTTGCTGAGGAATTGGGAGCTAAGTACCTACCTAAGGAAACAATGAGGCAGTTGACTGGTGCTGGACTTGGTAGATATCAAACCTGCAACCCATGGATGTATGTGATTGATATTGATTAACACTGACAAACAGCATCTGCAACAGTTTGGTGCTCTTTAAATCAGGCATATGTTTTGTGGATGGGTAGACAGTCTAATATGAAAGGTGACTTCTCTTGTGGGTAATTAAACTGTCAAGACAACAATATAAAACAATAATACATTCTGACTGCACATCTAGTTTACTTCAATTCCAGGATATATATGTACAGTAACATGTTGATTATGCAGACCTATCAGGAGACATTAACTTTGTCCAGATAGATGCTTGTCTGCATAACTGCATAACTGAAAAATTAATATAGAATAATGTAAACATTTAATCAGTACAGGTGTGACAATAAACAAAAAATAATTAAACACTGGTCAGAAAAGTCAAATGACTAAGCAATCAAATATGATTTTTCAAAATCAAACACAAATTAAAAGTTTTCTGTTTTCACTGTTCAACTTTTGTGATGAAATCCACAAAAAGTAAAATATCGAATAAAAGCTTCCAGTTGTATTACTTTTTTTATTGTTTAGTAAAATCTAAGGGTCAAAAAAATGGCAAATTGCAGTTGTGTCAATAAATTGTTCAATGTTATTAGTAACAAGCAATAAAACCCATTATCAAGTATGCAAAAATAATATTGTATGAAATAATACAAAAAAGATACCTTCAACCTTGGTTATGATGAATCATTAATCTTTCAATTTTGACTGACTCACCAGTCAAAGGAAGAAGACACTGCATCTATATAATTGACATCTCACCATACTTTGCATATACATGTATCAAAATTAGACACATTACTGGTGTAGAATTGATTTTCAAAAAATCACTGTTGCCCACTAGACAATGAGACTGATTGCCTAGTAAAGACATGTGGTTGTCCTATTAAAATCTTTATCGAATTCAAGTTAAAACAGTGATTTATCAATTATTCACAATTCAGCATTAGAGTCATGCAAACTGTATAAAGTGAAGGTCAAAGTTCTATTTTAAATGTTTACTATTGGTATAACGAGATTTATTTTAATCCTTAACATATGAATAGCAGTTTATTTGTCTTGGCTCTGGTTTGGAGTCCACTTGTTGCCCCGTTTTTTGATGCTTAGTTTTCCAAGGGAGTGTATTTTTCTACTCCTGCATTCAAAAATATCTACCACATAGGAATGTAACAGTAAATAATGTTGGACTCAAAACTACTAATTGCTAATTGAGATGAAGAACCTGTCTTGAAGTGAGGGAATGATGAACACTATATTTCATCCTTGGAGATTTGGCCATGGCTATATTATCAGCCCAGGGTGGGACTCTTCCATTTCAATTATCTGGGACTTTTATTAATGCTTTAAGCTTCTACATAGACTCTGTCTGTGCATTTAAATTCTGTTGAATTTTTACAATGATAACAAAATTGTTGAGACATTTGTCACAGAAAAATATGCAGTAAAGAACCCTGTTCTTATTATTCAGAATGTCTGTCCTAAATTTAATCATGAATTACATGTCTGATTATATGTACTTGATCTACAGAAAATGAATTAGTTCTCAGTGATCTTGAGATATACATTACAAAGATCTTGACTAATATACCAAATAAAGAACCCTACATGTAAGCAATATGCCATACAAAGGAACTATACATGCACACAATATCACTCACCTGGCATATACTGGTAAAAGAAAGTTAAATGTAGTAATTAGCACATGTCAGTAGTTGAAGGACACCCATGTCAGCATAATTTACAGCCATTTAGTACAAATATGTGGTATCTGAGATGCTGTTTAACTGTATTTCTACTTGGAGTAACTTTAGCTGGACTAGACAGTTCACTGGCATCATTTATATGAATGTGGAAAGTGTTCATGCTAGGAATCTACCCATCTCATATGGTCTGATATGGTATGGTAGCTTGGGAGATAGATTTGTTCTATAATGGTTATTTTTATACATTAGTAACAGCTAACCATACCCGATGGAAAATAAGTGTGATTTGAAGGTTTTCCTCTCAACTGCTATGGAAGCCACATAGTTACTAGGGGACCATCATAGTCACAACATCGACAGAGCATGTCTAAGAAGCAATCATATTAAATTTGATCAAAACTGCTCGGTCATTCTAAGTTAGAAGCTGAAAATAGCTTTTCTATATATTTGATACAAAAGTCACACCATTGCTCAGAAAGTAATGCTTGACACAATTTTCAACAGAGCATGCTCTAAGAAACACTCATACCAAGTTTGAGCACACTGTACTTAGGCACTGCAGTGAAGTCAAAAAAAGTTTCTTTATTGGCTGCTAAGGAAATAACACTTGCTAGGAGAGCTATCTGAACAAAACTTTTATACAGCATGTCCTAAGAAACACTTCTACAATGTTTGCTAATAATGAGTCAGCCTTTCTGTGGAATCTAAATAGGTTTTCCATATGGTTCCTATGGAAGCCACACCATTTGACTGAGCATGCTATAATATTCCTACCAAGTTTGATTTGTAATTTGCTCAGCTCTTCTTCTAAAGAAGTTAAAAATAGGTTTTCCACCTAGCTTCTGTGGAGGACACAGCAATGCTAATGGTGGCAACCAGAATAAAATTTTTACAGAGCATGTTCTAATAAACAATCCTACAATGTTACATTGACATTTTAGCTCAGCTTTTGCTGTGAAAGAGCTGAAAAAAGGTTTTTCACATTGGTGACATGGAAGCCAAACTGATGCAAGGGAAATCATATCATGTCCAATGAAGCACTCTAGTGAAGTTGGGTTGAAACTGGCTCAGCCATTCTAAAGACTTAGTGAAAACATTTTTCCATCTGGTTGCTAAGAAACCCAATATAAATATTAATGAAGCATGTTCAACCAAACATTCTAAGTTTCAGTGAAGTAGGTTCTTCCATTCTGTACAAGAAGAAAATACAAACAGCTTTTCAATATGGTTGCTATATGTCACAAAAAGGTTTTCCAAATGGCTGCTGAGGAGGTCCCATCACTGTCAGGGTTGACACCCTGAACATAATTTTGAGAGAGTATGTCCCAAGAAACATTACTACCAAGTTTGATAAAAACTGTCACAGCTATTCTGGACAAGAAATCAAAAATATGATTCCCATTTTGGTTCCTATGGAAACCACACTAATGCTAGGCACCCCCACCTCCACTTCTGGTACAGTATTTCCTGAAGAACTCAATACATTTAACTCCTATCTGTTTGGTTATGACTCAATTACAATTCTTTTCATTGTGATGAAGGTGTGGCTGTAAATTCTTGGTTTTCCTTTGACACTGTTCAATATTTGGAAAATCAAGGCCTCTTTACAGCTGGGAACAAACATATTCTTTTTACTGACTTTTCATCAATTTCACAACAATTCAATTCCACTGAATTAGATTTTAATTAAATGCTTCTATATTTGCACTTTCTCTGATTTCCTTTAGGACTGTGCTCCAAATTTGTGGTCCTGAATACCAAACACTTTTCGAAGAGTTCTCGTTTTGGTTTTTGAATCAAAAGATAATTAGATCAAAATGATCTTAAATGGAGTGTGCTTCCTTGCTTTCTAGCATGAATTAGTTCTTTGGTACAATTGGACCATATTGTTTGAAACGTGCATGTACCTTTCTCAAAAATATCCATTCACTTACTGTTAACATTTTAATATAAGTCACTGCATTTGGAATGTTTGCAACATTTTTTAGGACAAGTCTGCAAGCTTTTTTTTTTTTCAAGTGTAATAATTGTCAAATATTCTTGTCAGAAGGTGTTTTCCCATATAGCACTGTAGTAGTCTTGGTATGGTTGTATATAGCTTTTGTGATTATTAACCTAAGCTTGGTTCAATGATATGGTCTTATCTTGCTTAATAACCACAGACATGAATTGACTTTACGGCATACGACTTGAAATGTAACAATGACAATAATGATTAATTTGTATTAAAATAACATTTCCATTTGCTTTAGCTATTCTTTCATACTCAATTTTCATCTTCATTAACATTATACTGGGACAACAAGCACATTGTACATGTAATGCTTTATATATGTATGTCCAAATCCAAAAACCATTACACAACTGTGCATATTTTAGTGTTTTTCCCATATTATTCCACAGAAAGATGCCATGGTTCCACACATATCCTCTGTGATTTACTTACCATTGTTCATTATGATCATGTATATTAAAAATGGAATTGTAAAGCACAATCTCCTTTTGGACACAAAAAGGCCAGCGATGGGTGAACTTTCTTAAAACAAACGGCTAAAAAGAGCATAAGAATACAAGGCAAAAGAAGATTAAAAATTTTTCAAAGCAACGTGAGAAGGAAGTAGATATTTAGCTTGTTATATAACAACTTAGCTATACAGTAGTCTCAGAAATGATAGAAGATGAAAGGACAGATCACTTTCTATTGTTACTGACATGTACTGCTGACAAACAAAATTACTAAAACAAAGAAAAAAACAGAACAGCCACTTAAATTTCAACATATAGTGCTTGTTGGTCATTCTGCTCACAGAAAGCTGAATCATTCTATTGGAATAGCAGTGAAGGATTCTGATCCTGAAAATAAAAATAATACAGAATTGTAGAATATCATTTTCACTTTCTTTTATTAGCTACAGGGAATTACAGGTTATGTATGATGAACAATCATTTGATGGAGTTCATCTTGTATATTATATTAGCAAATTTCGAGCACCACTATTTAACAAGTTAAAGAAGGAATTGGTCCTTTTTTGTGCAGTGTTTTGACACAGGTCTGACATTTTCTCATAAATGGCACTGTATCTGACAGGAAACTTCCAGTAATTTTCATGTTAGTTTTACTGAACTCAAACCAATCATGATGTGAATGTTTCATATATATGAGTATGCTGCATTGATACTATGCATGCAAGTAAATTTCTTCATTTTCAGTCAAAAATGATTGGATACACAGTACACTGGTTGTTAAATAATGAACACCTTTTATCCAAAAGATCTGTGCAACACTTGCAGTGAAAAGCATATGTTGAAACAAAATAACAATGTCAAATGGCACATTCTCTCCTTGATCAATCTATCGACCAGTACTGCAAAATGCATTTCACTATACTAGCTTGTATACTTATTTGTAATAACAAAGTTCTTCAAAGGGTCTGATGCTCTACTATCTGAAATGAATTTATAGGAAGTGAAGATAACACCATTTCTTCTATTCAACTGCTGAGTGATGAAACCATCTCTGATTGTCGTGAGTGTTACGATTTTTGAATTAGCCACTATGGTGGCCAAATTGGTTGTAAGACTGGCACCATTTTCATTTAGGACAAACTAGGTACCATATAATGACTTTTGGTGAAAACTCCATACCAATATGACCAACCATTGAGCAGATTTATTGACGAGATTTTCAATATGTTCATTGTGGCAGCCATATTAAAAATCTGTTGGTGAAAACCCTATGTCATTATGACCACTAATTCTGGAGGAGTACTGATAAGATTTTCAAGATGGCTGCCATGGTGGTCATATCAAATATCAAATCAGCGTAATTTACATTCAGGAACAACTTGACACTATAAGAAGACTTCTGGTAAAACTAAGTCAATATGACTTTCCATTTATGAAGAGTAGCAACAATAAATTTTCAGATGGCTGCCATAGAAGTCACATTTGAGATTAGATCAGTACCATTTCATTTGGGACAAAACAGATATCATAATTAGTCTTTTGGTGAAAACCCCATTTCAATATAACTTTTCATTTAACAGGAGTATATACAACAATATTTTCAAGGTGGTTGCCATGGTGGCTATACTAAATGTCAGATTGTCATCATTTTCATTTAGTTCTAACCAGACTTCACAAGACAGGACTTTCCATTCTGGAGGATTAGCAACATCATGATCTTCAAAATGGTGGCCAAATTGGATGTCATATCAGCACCATTTTTATTTAGGCCCAACTAAACATCATAGAAAGTATTTTAGAAGAAACCCAACAATGAGATGAACATCTATTCAGGTGGAATAACTATAACAAAATTCTCAGGATGGCTGCTATAACACACCAATTTCATCTAAGACCCAACAGACATCATAAGAAGACTCTTGGTAAATCCCCATGCTGATGGGACTTTCCATTCAAAAGAAGTAGCAAAAATAATATTTTCAAGATGGCTTTAGAACCAACAAGACACCATTAGAAGTCTTCATGTGAAACCCTCACACTAATATGATTTTCTCTTCAAGAGAAGTAATCTTAATGAGACTTTCAAGATGGATGCTGTGGTGGCCAAACTGTATGTCAGACTGGCACCATTTTCATACAGGACAAACTAGACATCATATGAAGTTTTTAGTGAAAATCCCATTCTGACATGACCAGCCATTCAGGAGTAGTGATAAAATTTTTTAGGATGACTGCTATGGTGGCCATATTGGATATTGAAGCAGCATCATTTTCATTTAGGCCCAACTAGACGTTAAGTTGAATGCATATGCAAAGCTTCATGCAAATCCTCAAAGTTGTTTATGAGTAGTGACAAAAACTGATGGATGGATGATGGATACCAAGTCACTCCATAAGCTCTTCTGCTCCATGATGAGTAGAACTAAAAACCATAACTGTTGATATTTTGCTTTTATCTGAAATGTTTGTATGCACCAATTTATACTTTTGTAATGTCCTTGTAACCAACCTTTTGTATGACTGTTGGTCAACTGGGCAAGCCAAATGAGTATCAGTCAATATTACTGTAAGGTAATTGTCTGAGATATCAACATGGAAAATTCATCAGAATGGAACTGGAGGGAGACTATAACTATGAAGCCTAACACTGCTTTTGTATCTTATATATAAACACCAATATCTGTCTTTATATTTGTGTGTAATGATTGCCAAACAAGAGGTCGCAAGTGTGAAGCCTGTGGTGGCATCCAAATTTCTTTTCTAATTTTCTTTTTGTATTTTTATGTTTAAACTTACTTTTAAACTCTCTCATCCCAACTTTTTAATTTTAGGATGGGCACTGAACCTAGTAGTATAATAATAAAATTAAATTTAATTATTCAGATGATGCTACGAAGCAAGCCACTATTTTCACATAGCTTAACTTTCTGAAACATATCTTTATGAGATGAAACAATGGGTGATAAAAAAGCAAAACAGTTGGTTCAATCTGTCCTGTACAGACTGTGTTATCATAACTGCGACCTTGAACTTAATCTCTAACTCATGTAGCACAGTTTTTCTGCAGAAAACTGATGTTCAACAAGGTCTGCTATAGACAGATATGCATTCTTGAAATCTTTGCTAATAATGATGGAGATTTTGGGGAACCTGCACATAAATGAAAATGAACCATATGACCAATAATACAAAACATTTATATGGAACTGTTAAATACTAAGTAACAAGATCTTTGAGATGGCTGCCACTGGCCATCCTGAAGGTCATCAGCACCATTTTCATTTAGGACCTCATAAGAGTCTTTTGGTGAAAACCCAATGTAAAGATGACCATCAACAAAGGACGAACAGAAATAATGTTTTCAATATTATGGCAACCAAGTTGGGGGTCAGATCACCACCATTTTCATTTATGTCCAAATATATATCATAAGTCATTTAGTGAAATCTCCATGTCGACTGGGTTAACTGTTCTGGAGTAGTGATAAGATTTTCAATATAGACACCATGCTGGACAGCAAATTGAGGCCCTTTTAATTTAGGACCATTTACACATCAAAATAAGTTTTGTAATGAAACCTCATTAAGATATGACAATACAATGTGGAGAAGTACCTAGCAATAAGATTTTCAAGGTAGCCACCATGGCATTCAAGATGAATATCCAAGAACCACCATTTTTTATTTAGGAACAACTACACCCTGGAGTGAATATGTGCACAAAGTTTCATGGCAATCCACATGCTAACAGACAAATTGATGTTGGAAATAGGCCACTGCATAGACTAGATATCTGAAACAAATCCAAAGGCATCTTCACTGGCACAATAGATTATAGATTTTACTTGGCATGAATATGGAATGCAATCTTGCAATGAACTTCGACCAGAAATTACTATTATTAATAAATAATAAACCTAACAAGTATTAGAATCTCTAAATCATGAAAGAAATAGGTATCTATGATACAAAGTTATTTAAAGTTTTCACCCAATATCTCAGTAAATTTATATAGATGGACAGCACAAAATACGATCTGGCATCTTTAACTTGCACAAAGTGAAAGAAATGACCAAATTGATCCAGGAAAATACAGTTCATTTAAATTAACATAATTGATTAGAGAACAGAGTATTTAAGCTATTTCTTTAAAATGGAGTAAAGGAAATAGTAATTTCCAAACAGACTCCTTTTCCCCATGCTGAATCTTAAAACTAGTACCCTTAAACAGATGAAACAATTACCCATAGGAAATGGATCCTTCAGTTTCTGGGATTGCTCCTCAACTTTAAAGGTGAACATGATTCCAAAGGATTCCATGAATGCTTCTTTTAATTCCAGATTCAGATGTCTGCTGGCATGTCTCCTCAACTTCTGCTTAACGGTTGCAGTCCTCAAACTGCTGAAAATCTTTTTCACTGCATCTGAAGCACTTCCTTTCTTATTACGGTTCAGCCTCTTGCACCTTTTGGTACGTTCAACTGAAATATGGTAAAACACAGAATGAACTGATCGCAGATTTCCTCACTATCCTTCTCCATTAAATCAGCTATCATTGTCTCTATTTATCACTGTTATATGGGTTTTCAGAAATAACTGATACCCACCTGATATTAACTGTCCTAGAAAAACACCAACTTTGTGAAATCAAGAGATCTTCAAGACCAAAATGGCTTTGCAAGAGTTCAATAATGTGTTTAGCTTGCAAAACTGGTGTACAATTTATCTGTGTCAGGCAACTGAAACCCATTGGGCATGATATATACATTTTCATATAGCTTGATGATTCTATCATGAGCAGAGCTTCAATATTACTCATGAAGCTGTATCCCTTCCCAAAATTTCATGATTCAGTTTTTAACAGTGTTCATACATTGTGCAAAAAAAACCCGAGTTACACTCAGAAATGTAATGATAAATGTACAACTAGTATTTTCATACATATTAATTTATCTCCCTCAGCTCCCTCCCACTGAGGTAGGTGCAATGCAACCCATTCCAAACTGTTGTCTAGGACCTAGGAAGAAAGAATATTGGCATTCAATGAGGGTGTACATTACATACTTTTATCTGTGTTGATGCCAACACAAACTGAGGAATAGTACAAAAGCTTACCTCTACTTCATATAGGGGCCTCGAGTGGCTGAGTGGTCTAAAGCGCTCACTGTTACGGATCATTGCCATCTCACCTCTGTCTGCATGGGTTCAAGTCTCAGGTTCGGCCAATGTGGATATGTGAGAAAGCTTGCCAGTAGCTTCTCGTGGGTTGGTGGTTCTTTCCGGGGTTTTCCCTGGTTCTTCCTCCACCATTTATACTGGCTGCCATGTATAGCCTACCTTTTGCTGAAAAATGGCTTTAAACCCTAGAACAACAACAACTACTATTTCACAGAGGTGAACTAAAAGGAAAAGTGGGAATATATGGTCACAATGACCTAGTGTTGATATGGCTGACTGACTCTTGTCAGGATAAATACACATATTAATTATCATAAGTGTTGGTGAAATATTGTCCATTACATTGCATGTGTAATAAATTTACTACTGAAAATTCAAACATTGCTCATCAGTAAAATTTAAGTCAAAATGACCTAATGTAAATATCACTTAGTTACTTTGAGATATAATTACATACCAAAAAAACCTATTTTCAAGAGTATAAGTGAAATAGGGTTCAAAATATTGAAGACAAAACGAATAAACAGCTCAATAAAGAAAAACCAATCAGGTGTGGAAATTAGTGATTTGGCAGGGTTACTTTTGTCATAATTTATCCATGTATCAACTTTCACAAGTGTAGATTGAAACAGGCTGCAAGATATGGACTGTACAACAAACAGCTGCAAATACCAAAATCACTCAAAATGATCCCAGTGGCCCTGTTTTGCATCCACATACCAATTCAGAAGTGTACATGATTTATTGTCTGAGATATTGAGGGATTGTAAAAAAATTAACAAACACAGACAAAACACTCGATCAAAAACAGACTTCATCTCTTCTCGTCTTACACCACTTGAAAGATCATAATGAAACTTTAAAAGCTATATTTGTGGTTGGTGATGATGTGAAATGTTTTAATTTTGTTTCTTCAGACCCATTTTAGAGGTCATTTTATGAAAAATGTATCCGTACAACCAATCTCTAGTCGGTGATAATATCACAAACTAAGACTCTATGTTACTGATTCTACATTGTGACCAATATTTACAACAAGGAAAAAAAAAAACGAAACAAACAAAACAAAATAAAACAATAATGCCCAAAGAATGTAAACTAGTGTAAAGGAGGTTAGTGATTGATAAATTGAATACCACTTTAATGATACCCACCTTCCTGGCACACTGGGAAACCTCTTTCTGATAGATGAATGCTTGTTTGATCTGCCAAATAGTAATTTAAGAATGAAATTAGAGAAAGAATGACTGTTGTTGTTTACCAAAATGTAAGTTCAAACAGTAATGAAATGTGTAAACCGACTGAAATATTGCTGCTATGGTTTGAAAATCTAAACAAGTTATTTGCATATGAAAACAAGTGTGCCTATAAAAGGTAGTACTTTGGTGGATAAAACTAATTTTACCAGCTACTATTGCATTACATATACTACCCTTTTCCGGAATGCTAAAAAAGTCCCCCAGCCATGCTAAATATTCCCTTCCCCAATTAGTTGTTGTTGTTGTTGTTGTTGTTGTTGTGGGGCTTAACGCCATTTTTCAGCACACGATAGGCTATACATGGCGGCTAGTATTAATGATGGAGGAAGAAACCGGGAAATCCGCGGAAAGAACCACCGACCCATGAGAAGCTACTGGCAAGCTTTCTCACATATCCACATTCACCGAATCCTTCCCCAATTAGTACTCAGAAGGACTGAAAGAAGAATAAAACTGATGGTCCCAGTCTAATTTCTTAGTCATTATCTTATATGCATAATATCTTTTCTTTTGACTTGGAGCAAGACTACAGCACATCAGAGCAGGACAGGAGGAGGGAATCTTTCCAAAAGTAGAAGGTAAGTATTATATAATAAAAAATCTGTTTTACTCCACCAAAATACTACATTTTACTTTGCAGTATTTTTATCACCTGCTACTACTGCATTGCTTAATTATCAGTTAGGAGGGAGGCTGACCTACCCCCCCCCCCAAGCGTCCAGTCTGTGTTTCTACAAATACCATTCACTCAAATACACCTGTGTTACGTATCGGCTCGTTTAAAGTAACATAAAGAAAAAAGTGAAGACAACAAGCTTTGTAAGTTTAAAAAAAAATAATTATTTCCCTAGAAAACACGGTGAAAAGGTGAAAATATGAAATAAGACTTATGATTTGTGAAGAAAATCCAAATATTTGTCCTAGAATTGTGAAAACATATAAGTCCTATCAACAACAGTTCTAACTGAATCTGGTTTGAATCTCAATTCCGTTCCAAGATGGTGGACGATGACGTCATATGAAGTCTTTACACAAATGTCCAGAATTTTCACTTTGAATCACAATTTGTACTGTTCTGTTCCAATTTAGAATCAATTTCACTAAATGTCTTTGTCCAAAGCCAGTTGTATATAGTTCTCCAGGGAAAAATAATTATTGTTTAAAGAGTAGATGAATTATAGCTGTCATCTATAACAGTACACATCTCGCTCTACAGACGTACAAATAAACAACTCTTTCCAGCACTAGAAAAAGAATACCTTCTTCTCAAGGTATATGAACGACTCTACAAGGTGTTAAAATATGACTCTGACTACTATTTCACAGATACCTGAGTATTTCAACTTAACGAAAACGTCATTTCATGTACACACACGAAGAATGCGTGGTGATTTCTAAATCTCACCATCGCAGTACAGAATGTCAACAAGTATAATTAGAAATGACCTTGGTCACAACCAATCATTTACGTAGTTTGTTTACTTAAATTGACAATAAAGAAAAAAGAAAGGTTTATGTAATAAAGCTTTCTTTTTTACCAGATGTAAATTATACATGAGGTAACAAATTTACATAAAAAGAACTCTTATGAATTATACAAAGGTGTATATGAAAATATTTCTATACACGGGAAAGTGCATCTGCAATTAAATTGTCTTTTCCTTTAATGTGCCTGATGTCAAGATTGTATTCTTGCAAAAATAAACTCCACCTTAATAGTCTTTGATTTTTATTTTTCATCCTGTTGATGAAAGTAAGGAGGTTGTGATCACTAAACTCAACAACCGGAGAAGAAGCTGAGCTAATATAAACTTCAAAATGCTGTAATGCCAGTATTAAAGCCAAGCATTCCTTCTCAATTGTTGAGTAGTTTCTTTGGTGTTTATTTAATTTCTTAGAGAAATAACACACTGGATGTTCTACACCATTTCTACAAGCACGAAGAATGCGTGGTGATTTCTAAATCTCACCATCGCAGTACAGAATGTCAACAAGTATAATTAGAAATGACCTTGGTCACAACCAATCATTTACGTAGCTTGTTTACTTAAAATCGACAAACCATGACATACAAAATTGTGCTCATGCGAGTCAAATTTATGTTCTAAATAAACATGACGTTTCTTTCAAAATGTCAGACACTATGAACATAATCATCATCACAATAAAAATTATAATAATGAAATTAAAAAAAGTTCAAATTTTAACACACAAGTAATTAAACTACATGGTCATAACACCTGTAATGGCTTCCCTCTGGTAAGCAGTCATACTTTTGATTTTAAACTTACAAAGTATCCTTTTTAAGTCAACTGCCTCCACCATTTTCGACTGATGTACAATGCACTGCTGTTATCCGCTACTGGTTAGTTGGCATTACATACTAAGAGAGGCAACTCATGAAATCCAATAGATGTCACTAGGACCAAGCACTAAAATATCTGTTCAATCCACCAAGATGTAGATAGGGTTATCATATTTGAACCTTGGCTAGCGAAAATGGACCAAAAGTGTCAAAAATTCATTCAGTAGTATTACAAAACCATACTTGTAAAATTCTCTAGATTTTAATTTGTGGGTTTTGGTGAAATTTTCATGCAATCTGAAAATTTTCCTGATGTTTTATCAAAATGTACACAATTTGTTATTTTTTTGTTGTTGTCCTTTTCAAATATGCATTTCATACAACAATTTTGTTCTTTCTAGGTTAATTAATCTTACTAATTTGTTATATTGATTATATAAGCTTATATAATAACTTTCATACAAATCTTTTCAAATACAATCTCAGTCTTGGCAAGAACCTCAGCAAGGTAAACACCCTCAAGTAGTGGGTCTCCAAATCATTTTTTTATTATGCAGAGTAGAATAATTTCTATTTTTCACTGGCCCTGGTAGCAAATGATTGAAATTATTTGACGAATTTCATAAATTTCATTTGAAATCAGCATAAATATATTTTTATCACACTAGGAAAAACATAACATTTCTTCAATAAAACATCACAAATATTGTAATGAATTGATTTTCAAGTACATTCTGATGCACTGGACATAATGCTTCACCTTTGAATGGTAGCAGAACTTAATCTGTGATATCATGAGGTGTAATTAACTTATGTCCAAGAAAGAAAAATATGACCAAAGTATCTGAATATAGCAAAGTAGTTCTGTAATAAAATATCTGAGAATATGTTCTGTGGTGAGAATGACCTATTAAAGCAAGCACAAGCCTGATAATCTAATTCATATGCATAAATGTTGCTTATAACTAACTTGTCCAAGATATTCATGAATCATGCTTATATGCAAAGTTTTATTGAAATAATTTCTGAAATAACTCTAAGGTGGCAATAAAATCTGCCCATTTGATGCCAGATCAACATGCAAGATGATGCTGGTAATCAGATTAATACAACATAGATGACACTCAACTTGCAATATATACAGAAATTGCTGGCAATAAAAAAACAAAACAAGATCCAAACGGTATCAGCCTATATTTCATTTTTCATTCAAATCTGTTCAGAAATACACACTGTATGATGACTGTAAGGTTGGTCAACAAAAATCTTACCCTTACTCTCAAAAGTGTCAGTGAATTAAACTCCATTTCAAGCATCCAAATTATTTATGATGGATGGGGCTCTTAAACATTATAGCTTATTTGACACACTAGTATATAAACCAAAACCTTTAAGAATCATTAAGATCCATAATTCTAATTATATACAGAGAACATCAAAATATCTGGACTGGAAGTTTAAGCTCAAGTTTCATGCTCCAGATCTGCTAAGAATATGGGGTCAGGACATGTCATCAATATGTACATATATCACACACTCAAATCTGAGATTTTGATATTGCAAAAGAACACACAATGCACAAAGTTTGATCAATGTCTGTGCATATACAAGTCTTTAAGGATAGCAACAAGCAACTGTTGACAGTTGTAGGACACAGAGACACAAGGTCCTATCACTAAGTACAACTTGGTCTATGGGCTAGATGTGCTAAAAGCAGAGAAATTGCAAGATTCTTACAATTCATTTCTTTTGCAGTTAATCGTGTTCTGTTGATTCTTCCTGCTACATATGATAAGTCACTCTCCGAATTCAGAATCTTCGTGAAAGCTGACACGGTTGATAGGTTCCCAAGGACCACCTTCAGAAGTATGTCAACAGCTTTTCTCCGAGGTTGTGATTTGTCTCCTATCTGCTCGAGTTCATCATGTGTAATGTATCCATCTTTCTGGAGACTGTCTGCTATTAAACTTATGCCTGGCCAGTCAAGTTCCTCTTTAAGCAAGGCTGTCTTCTTCAGAATACGTTGCTTCTGCATATATGCAACACTAGGGTCATCTGAAAAATAACAAGTCACTGACCTATATTGGTTCAATAAACATATCTTTTGCATTCCTGATGTTAGGATAATCTGAAAATTAGGAAGTCATCAATCCATTTACTTAGACATGTGCATCTTTTGCATTCTTGCAATGTTTGAGTCATCTTAAAAATAAGTCTTCCATAATTACTATGATGCTGAACACCTAGAAAATAATTTTTCAAAAGATTACTATGAAAGTTATAATAGCAAATCAACAATTCCATGACAATATCCATTTCACAGACAAAAGAAGCCAACTTTCCACCCTTGCAAGATACATGAACTTGTAGACCTTTGGGACTGAGACTATATGAACGTTCAAAGTCACCCTATTAGGTAAATCAAATTGCCAAAATGGTACAAAGATCGTATACTTGGGTCACACCAAACTTAATGAACAGTTCTCCAAGAGACTACTGATATGAAATCTAATGTTCAGCTGTCAGTAACTGTTCTAGCAATAGTGGAAAGGAATCATTTTTATAAATAAACAGGGAAAAAAAACAACTTATATAATAATGATGTTTGTCTAAACTGATGAAGTAAGTTAATTTCCAGGGTTCACACAGGTTTATGTGGAATAAAATTAAGGATAGAAGCCAGATTCTAAAGGAGCAATGAACAATCAAGATATATCATTAAAATTACCAGTAAATGTAAAATAAAACACAGCAACAACTGGTTACACAGTAGCTAGTTTCCCTGTAATAGACTCTGGCTGTGTAAAATAGCCTGTTATTGGAAATGCAGGCTGATTCAATTATACTTGTTGTGATGTTTGTTTCCATATGCATGGTTGGTCAATGCAGACTCCCCCAATGCCAAAATATAGATGTGCCATTTTCACATGGAAAGCAATATGCTTTGTTAGTGCTTCTGTCACTTTTCAAAGCCAATCTCTATATTCCTTTTTCAAGCAATGCTTCATGACTGCAACAAGAACCCTGTTTATAGTGAAGGGTATTATGGCTATA